>JAOYSI010024732.1:0-33419 GCA_025775065.1 Hiodon alosoides | reverse complement strand
CACACACACACACACACACACACACACACACACACACACACACACACACACACACACACACACACACTCTCTCTCACTCACACACACACACACACACACACACACACACACACACACACACACACACACACACACACACACAATTAGAAAACAAAGGCCTTATTTACCATCTCTTTGCTTTTATCTGACTGGCCTCTCTGAGCCTAGCAGGGCAGGCCTGTGGCCCCCGAGCCCTTATCAGATTATCGTCTGCACAGTAACACAGATCACAGAGCACCGATGCCTGGGTCACAAGACCAGTCGTCTCCAGGGCCACAGAACACCCCAGCACCGTCCCAAACCGGATCAGAGCCCGCAGAGGACCTGATATCCATGCGGGACTCAACTCATCCAGTCAGGCTCCTGTGAATCTCAAACCGGGGCCAGCTCATGTCATTAGCTGATAGTGACCGGGAGGGCAGAGCAGTAGTGCACAGTCTGCATTTCCTACCGACTTCTGATGGACGAGCCTCTCCTCTGATCACCACCTAACCACACATGTGAGCCGTGTAGCCCGTAGAGTGCCAAAGAGACGGGCGGCTCGATGCAAACTAGGACTAGCAGTCCATGGGAGGCAACAATGGCGCTGTTCATTGTCCATAATCAAAAACAAATCAAACATGAGCATCTCTGATTGTTTTCCCGCTAACGGATATCTAGTATTGAACATGGCATGTTTCTGTTGCTAGGGGCTGGTTCCCCATTAAACGTCACCATTACAAGCGTGAACCCCCCCCAGAGAGACTGCCGGAGTGTTTGGAAGAATCAACAGGAAAAAAATGAATGAATGAACAGCAAATATTAAGCAGAACTCTCCGCAGAACACCTGTGCACTCTGTTCACAAAACACTGCACTTGTAAAACATAGGCGACTGAGGCTGGTGTGGGGCTACGTGCCTATTCACTCAAACACACGACACACCCCTAATCAAACTGCCAACGACAAATGTGAAACAATGTCATTACCCTGTGCATTGACCACAACGAATTAAATCATTAAGTAGGACCCAACGGGAGCATGGAGAGTCGTCCCTCTGTTCACACCAACATAAACCACAGGCCACTATTCGCTCGACCTTCCGCTCAGGTTCAGTTCAGGTTGCACGCCATGCATTTTCTGCATGTGACACACACACACACACACACAACCATTCCAGATATTCAGAATATTCTTGTTTAGTAAGAGAGGAACGCAGACACACTTCCACGCACCACTTTACTCCCTTGACAAAGCCACCCATTGTTTCCCAGTGGTCCTTGAGCCTACCATTCCACACGGGATGCTGGGTTGAGTCAACGCACACCCATCACCATCTACCCAAGGTACCGGACAAACACGACCAACAGGAAGCCAGCCGACTCATTTCGCAACAGGACACTTATCGAACAATGCCTCCTGGTTATTCAGTTATTCCTGTTTCTAGAACATGGCTACATGCAGACCAACCTAAACCCAATCTGGAAATACACTTTGGTTACATAACATACAAGACAGCAAATATAAAGGAATCCATTGGTGTTTCCATTATAGACAGCATGTTTCTACCCAAAATAACACAAACCTTTCTCAAGCCTATTGACTTTCCTCATTATATAAAATGCGGCCCCCACATCAAGACAAATTCGTTTTTAAAATAAATAAATAAATAAAATAAAAATAGGTGACAGTAATTGTCAATCTTCAGAGAGAATAAAAACCTGGTAGGTCACCACAGTCATCACAAACAGGTATAATTATCATCAATAACCATAGTACATGCCTCCGTTGCCACCAAAGCATGCATCAATACGACATGCTTCTGACTCAGTGTTGGCCAGGACTGAACGACAACAGGCATCCTCTCTCGACTACACCCACCCACAGAGTCACAAGAAGAGGAGAAGGATTTGCACACAGTTTTCCAAACGCTTTCACAGCAGCTGGGGCGGGGCTCTGAAAACCACTACCGCCATAAGAATCACAGACTGCCCCACCATCCCAGATGGGTAGGGAAGTGTCTGGTTGTCCTAATTAGCCCATTGGATCCCATAGTTGTTTCAGTTGGATTGGATGCCATGCTCTAGTCCATGATTTATAAGACGAGACATAAGGAGAACCATTAATCCAGAGACTGGACTGTGGTTTAGGTTTAGGGTTATGCCCCAGATGTAGGTTGTCCAATTTAGACAATTTGTCGCAGGTTTCCCCCGACTGCAACTCAGGGGGTCGAGGGCTGCTCAGAAAAAAAAAAAAGTTAGAGGTGTTGACAACAGAGGGGGCCAACTCCAGTTCTTGCTGACCACAGTGCTGCAAGTTTTAGTATTTAGTCTGTCAGCAACCGATTTACACCTGGAACCCTAAGCGAGATGAGATATTTCCAATGCAAACAATCATCTACCCATAGCATGTTTTAGAAAGACATAATTAAATCATCCGTAAGATCTGATTTTAAACACAAGTGAGGAAATGTTTTTTTCATTCAGAAACTGTATTAGATCTAAAGTCTGAAGGGATTAAAAGCCTGACAGGCAAGAGTTATTATAAGTAGGTATTCTTCAGCAAACTGTGCCCTGTTGTGACCCTAGGTAAGATACACCTACTGATTTACCATGTTAAAGGCCTCATCACAAGACTATGTTTAAACAGAGCTAACAAACTAACTAATGAGTTTCAGCATTTACGCCTTTAAAAGTCTTCGGCAATCACTCAAAAAAGATTTATGATATTCTTTCTTGGATCTAAATTTAGCTACAAAATTCCAATTCAACACTAAAAGAGGCCTGTTTTCCCTTGCTGTATTTAAACACTCACGGAGCTATTTTTTCCTTCTCAAGTCATATTTTATATTTGGGTGTTACAGCCGACCCCAGTCCCTGGAAAATGGCAGATTCCCTTGGGTCACGAAGAGCCTAAGGGCTGTAATCTGACTGTGGCTGGGACCTCATAACTCAAACCACACTGGACCACTTAACTCTTTCCTCATTCCTCTCAGGGAACCACTCCACCAAGGAAATCAAGGAAGGCAATTAAAGCCATTGAACAAAACGGGTGATTAAGCCCTTAACTCCACAAAATTCAAAACTAGAACAAAGTCTGAGCCCAGGGTGACAGTGAAAATCGCTAGCTACCTAAGGTCCCAGAGTCACAGTAGTCTATGTGGTACAGAAGGTCACATTTGTAAGCTTTTGCTTAAATAGTATCTCACTTGGCCATTTAGATTTGGCACACACATGGATTATATCAATGTAACCATTTGGATTTTATTTTATTTTTTAAACAAAATGAACCTTGTCATAGGCATGCGCGTCAGGATGGCACTAGCATGCTTTCTGGATATGGCTTTTACACACAATCGTGCTTTACATTTTCACCCTTTACATATACATATATACAAACACACACAATATTATATTAATTTTATATAAATTATATATATATATATAGTGAATATCAAAACGTTATTCCATGTAGACATGGATTGAGTTTTTGAGGAGAAATGTGACAACCTAATTTAAGGCGACTTAAATTAAATTATCAATCCGCTCCTTTCACTTACATTAAACTTACATTATGCGATAAAACAAAAGCATCGGCGGTGGCTAAATGTTGCGCAACATCAACACAACAACGCACACAGCGTCAGCGTAAATCTGTCCGTGATTACAATGCAGATCATACCGAACTGACATCAAATTAGCTCCACGCTCACGACACCAGCTAACCCCCGAGAACTAGCTAACGCCGAGGTAGTTGTGTTTTTGGGTGAACTGAAGCCGGAATCAAATAGCAAATGGAAAGTGGTGTGGGGAGAAGCTCTCCTAGGCCAATGGGAAAGCAGTAAACTGCACCAACATAAAAAACACAAGTCACCAAGCAAGATATTATGCGCACATACCATTAGCTATTCTCGGTGGACAGTAAGCTTACTATGATGTAACGCTACAATTATAATAGATAGATAGGTTATTTGACAAACAACCCCTTCACCTCGCATTGCGCCCGAAACGCACTGAGTGTACTGTTATCGTAGGGCACTGCACCAAACCCTTGTCGTTGGTATCTCACTAACGAATATCGGACAACCCAAACACAAAACTGAAAAGAAAAGAAAAGCCCGATGTAGACAACCACTTAGCTATGTTATAGTGCATATAGACCTTGCCATTTGTTCTCTACTCCTTCGAGTTTTGATAAAAAGTGATACTTTCTCATAACAGAACACCCATTATCACTCGACATAACACCCCTAGCTGCTAGCCAACGTCAACTACCTTGCTGACACCCAGATAGCATAACTTGAGTTGTGGATGCCTCTAGCTTTTTTGCAAGTTTGTTAATTCGCAAATATATAAACACAATTTCCCTCTTTCTCAGAGAGCCCGGTTGCTAGTGTGCCGTAATATTTACGTTTAAGCGGACACTTACCCGTCCAACAGGCCAGGTTTAAAGAAATGGAAATTAACGCTGTGTCAAAGGAGTAGCACTCAACGAGGTCCGGGTGAGGATGAGATTGAAGCTGTGATTTTTTTTTTTTTCTTTCTTTCGAATTCCACTCTTGTCGATTTGGAAACCCACGCACCCAGATTTGGTTTGCAATGATATTGACTTGTTGTGTGTTGTCAAACCGAACTGCTGTTGCTTTTGGACGTGCAGAAACTCCTCCCCAGGGCCATCCGTGGCCCAGCAGCTTTACATTCACAGGCAGGTCCCAAAGATGGCGGCCGTGTATTCTACCTCCTCCCTCCGTAATAAACACGGGGGGAAATGTTAAGTAACACCCCGAAAAACTTCCTCAAACTAACCAGCGACCACGCCCTTACTCTGGTCCAGCGACTGGTGTGTCGCTCTGGCTGCTATTTGGTGCCAGCGTGTAATATTTTCACTGTTTGTTTTGGGGCGCTGATTTTCTGTCCTGACGTCTTTCGTTAACTCAAGCATAGAGCTCCACTTGCTTGCGCTGACCAAATTCTACTGGCCGCAGTTCCAGAGTACAGTCGGCGCGGCAAACTCCCGCGGGGCGGGGACATCGCGAGAGGGAGCTTGGAGTTATGAAAACATGTAAGCCTCCGACAGATTGCTTGCCTGTCATTCTTCAGACATTTATAGAATATTAGCTAAACGTAGCTGCTTGGCTGAGAAAATCTGTTGTTACGTGTTAAGGGTAGCGACCTTAACAACATAATCAGTCCTGATTACCTAGAGGATTCGCGGTGGTTACTTCCCTCAACTGTCCGCAGATAAGAAAAAAAAACAATTGGCCTGCAATGGAGCAAAACTCTACTATACGATATAATATGGGCAAATCTAATACACCGTGCAAATCAACATATCAAAATAAAATAAACATGACATAAAATAGCAATGTTGCACAGCTTTAATAAGGAATATTTTAAATTGCAGCACATACCTTTACAGTTATTGAGTGCAGTAATCTTCAGGGGGATGTGATGACACTAAAGTACTTTACATTAATACAGTGATTACATGATGGTGAAGTTGATGATTAAATGATTTGTACAGTTCTGCATAACTGCTGCTCATCTTCCTCCCAGTCAACAACTGGTGGATCATCTTCGGAGGTGATGAGGCGGTGGGCCACTTGATGGGTGATTTCGGCAGGGCTGGTGATTGGTTTGATGTACGGTTGGTGAAAGTGGCGGGGGTGGGGTACTGGCTGCAGGTTCCTCCACTGGCCCAGGAGCTCCATTCAAATCTAGGTGTCCCTCTTGGCTATAATGCCATGCTTGAGAAATGGGTTGCATTAACACAGTAGATCCATTACATACTTCTCTGGTCTTGTGACTTCTGTGTCCATACGTAGACCTCAAACTCCTTGTCTTCATCTGACTCTCCAGACTTGCTGCCCACTAATTTTTTTCTAATTCTTCCATTGTTAGTTCATCCCCTTTCTAGCTCTATTACATTCTAACATAACATCCTACTCTCTAAACATCTTTGGCTAGCTCAATGATGCAAGCAGTTTCATACCATACAGCAGGAAATCCTCCAAACCCGATCTCCACCTTCAGCCATATTTTCTTAAAAAATGCAATGACAATGGCGGGTGTTCAATAATCCAAGGATTCTTTGATTTTGGTTATACAGGTGGCAATATTGAAATCCTTCCAACTTTTTTTTACATCGAGGTCAGCATGAGTGTGGCCAAAAGTCAAGATAACCACCTGGTCGAAGGGGCTGGATGAGAGATGTAGTGTTTGGAGGACGTAAAACCTCCTCAACATTAGGTGGATCTGGCAGCGTTGCCATGGGGCCTAGAAGAAGTGAGAGAGGGCATGTGCGGCAACCTGCAGTGACACCAATTGTATCTCAGAACCACATGCAGGAGAGCTTGGCTGCTGGGGACCTCCAGAGCCAGGGCCTTCCTCACAGGAACAAGGGAGGAACAAGGGGGTGGTACATTGGTGTGCGTTCTAATGCTCGCTGTGTGTGTGTGTGTGTGTGTGTGTGTGTGTGTGTGTGTTTGTGTGTTTCCCTTACTCTCCCTGTTATGAGCTTCTTAGCTGATTAGAGATTAACACTAGCCTTCCACAAATAGCTCATGACCCCTGTGCAGCTCCCCTGCCCAGTCAGCTAGAGCACCTGTAACTCAGCTGGCCTCACTGTCTGTCCGTTTATCAGAACCCCAACATAGCCCCCTATCCCATTCCTTTTTTTGGTTTAATCAAAACAATGTCAGAGTGGTCCGACCCAGTAAGGGTAATTTTTCATCTTTCACCCATTGACTGATACTCTCCTTGAGATGCACCTCACTTGACAAATATGGCACTCTGGTATCATCAAAATTCCCTCCAAAGCTTTTTTTTGCCCATGCCTGAGCTCCTTCATAATACCAGGATCCAGGTATGTGGAAGGGATGCAGGGTTAAACAGTAATGGCAGCGTTCTAGTCCCAGCAGCAGGTAACCAATGGCTGTGTAGAATGGGCTGCCGGCACTCCTTACTGGACCTTCTTCAGCCCCCCTCTTCCTACCCTGCCAATGAGATGAAGTGTGCCTTGTGTCTGTATCCAGGCGAACAGGAATCTTATTGAAGCTGTATTATGAATGGAGGACTCAGTTCCACACTGCAACTGCTTGTTCTAATAATTTGGTTCACGCTGTGTTTTGTTTTCTTAGCATATTTTAAGGTCTGTGTGTCCATAATATGTTCAATCACATTTCCCAGATGTTGAGACAAAAGCACTGACTTCAGGCACAATCTCACATGGAACAACAAATGTATGTATTTAGCGATGGTCACGGCACACGCCATTGAGAAATTGACCAGACGTTAACCAAACTGAACCAATCAAAGAGGAGGACCAAGGGCATAATAGACATGCCATATCAAAAGCACTGAACTGGCACTTATGTATAGTATTAAGAAGAAAATTACATACTTTAAATCATGTGAAATTAAGTGCACACACAAGTATATGTATAAGCAAACATACTTGAGGAGAGAGAGAAAATATAGGGCATGTAAACTATATATATGACCCCATGTCCTAGAGGGGATTGCAGAGAAGTAGAAAAGTACAGCTTTTTCTGGTCTTTCGTTTCTGCTAATATCCCCAGTCGGCTAATTGATCCAATTAGTTGATTTACTATATATTTACCTATGAGCCACATTATTTGTCAGATGTAGGACACAGAGACTATTTTCAGATGGAATTTATCATTGGCACATTGAAGAGTGATTTGACTCCAAAATAAAAAAAAATAAGTCTGCTGACTCTGAGTGACACCCAAAACATTGCGACCCAGTTCCCAAGTCAAGAACAGGACGTACCATTGACTCAGCATCTCAGAGTGCAAGGCTGCCCCCTACAGGCAGAACACTTGGATCACATGATCAGGGACATTGACTGCCAACTCCCAGGCCTTCTCTGGGGAGTTTTTACTGTTCGTTAACTGTTGGGGGAGGTTTCTGCAGTGTGATATCAGACTCTACCATCCCCCAAGAGGGAAAGCATCCAAGTGGATATAAATCCCATGGGGCCTACACTGGTGTCTGGAGGTTAGGGGGTCACAGGGGGTCATGTCAAATCAAATCAAATTATTTTATTGTCACTCAACTACATGTGAGTGAAAGTCTTGGGTGCAGTTCCAATCAACTCAGCAGTGCTTGCCATAACTTTAAACAAAATCTGAACAATAAATTTCAATGTTTGTAATTTGTACACTGTTGTTGTGTAAATTTGGGGTGGTGGGCTGAAGAGGGGTGAAGACACCATTAGTCTGGTGTCTACGTGCCCCTCGGCCTGTCTGCTGCACGTGGGAAGGCCTCTGTTTGCTCTGACTTTGTTATCTCCTCCGCCTCCCAGACCAGGCTGCTCCCGGAAACAACGGTGTTTAGGGGTTTTCTGCCAACGGGAGTCACCTCCTGCCACACCACTTTGGCAGGGGCAGCTTCTTCTTGAGGCCAAGGGGCACTTCCTTACAGCAGCCCCTCGTAAAACTAGGACTGAAATACACACGCATGCACTCTCTCCAACCATTGTTATTGTTTGGCGCAAGTACATTTTCTGAAGTAAGCTATGTTTGCACTGATGCTGATTGCTACCATTGATAAGGTTACTACCCTAGAGACAGTAAGATGGTGACCGGAAATGCATTCAAGTTATCAGCCTCAACAGTGCACATTGAAATAGCCTTCTTTCCAAGGGAATATCAAATCACCATCTCCCTGTGTGATGGATAGAGGCCACCTATCCCACCTACTCACCTCACACACCTTTTTAACGTTTTGTTTTGGTCACATGGTGCAGCCTTATGACGTAACTAGAGGCATCCTTTCCCCACTGCAATAAAAGTGTCTCTTAGAAGGGGAAGAATAACGTTTTTTTTAGTAAAGTAAAGTCACAGTGGTTCTGGACTGCTAATTTTCGTCCTCACTATTCTATGTCTATAGTCTCTAAAGTGCCTGTTGGAGGAAAGTTTTAATGGGGGGGTTTCACTACCTGGCCAAGGATCTTCTAAGGTGAGCTATTAAACTGCTAATTATTCTTATTTCTGGTCCCTTCACCAATTTCAGTTCCTCTATTCAGCACTAGATGGCAGCAATGCATCGGATTTGATTCGTTGCCACTAAATCCATTTATTTCTGCTGCGCACCAGGATTGTTCTCGCTGGTTCACTGCTAGTGCAAATACAGACAGAGAAGATGAGACGAATTGAACGCATTCTTCAATCAGCTGTTTAGGTTAAGTTCATCAAAAAGTATAAACGTGATAAAGGCTCCTAGTTGTCTTTGAAGCTGTAGTGTTAATAAAATACTAATAGCATTATGTCAATACCAGATCTGTTAACCACAGGAATAAATAAATTCATTACAAATATATTATTTTAACACTGATTATTTAAATCTAAGTAAGTAAGTCATTCGATGGAGACAATTTTTTAAATGAAATTTTCCCTTATCGATATAATTTAATGTCGGTTGAGTTTCCTTCCAAAAGCATTAGGAGACGGAATATACGTTTCTTCGGTGCAAAGGGTTGTGCTTTATCAAGTGGGGCACAGATAACTATACTGGCACCCATTCTAGGATGGGGGCTTTCAACCCATGTTTGTGGGTGTGTGTGATACAGATGCACATGACAAGAATTAAAAGCAGTTTACTCACAAACCCCCTGCACCCGTCCCACCCCCAACTCTTGCCCCCTTGGTTGTCCCAGTGAGTGTAAAACATCTAAAAACTAATTTTTTGTACCACTTGGCATCCACTGGGCCACCGTCCCAGAGTTCCTCAGTCGTTACCTTGCCCTAACTTGCCCTTCTTCAATTTCCCTGCTTCCCGTCTTCATGATGTCATATTACATATGGCTGTCAGTTAGAGTCGGGCCTGGAAAATAGATTTTTTTTTCAGGAAGGAGAAGGAGATGATGGGGTGGCGAGCATATGTGAGGGTGTTTGTGAGAAGGTGGTGGTTGGTGGGGGGATGCGGGGGTCACTTCATGTATGTCTTGTGTGTGGAGAGGTTTCCAGGGGAATCATTGTGTTTATTATTGTGTTGGGCCTGATGGCAGCAGACAGTCTTCGTATGTACAATTCGTATGGGGATTGTTTTATTTGGTAGGATGAAACCTGATGTTGCAGGTGTTTGATGGATTTTCCACCTGTAAGATGGATACAAATAAAATTCTGCTAGAATAGCGTCACATGAAATGTTAACATTAAACTATTACTGTGAGTTCAAGCTATATATTTTGTATATGTAATGAACTACATGGTAATCATAATGGGTTCTTTGCATGGATTGCTGCAGTATGTCTGGTGTCTGGTGTCGAAAGTTTATTTAGTGCAGTTACAGCTCCAGGCACCACAGTCCAGTTTTTTTCTGATGTATCCCTCAGAACTGGCAGCAGGAGCGACACTGGGGCTTGGATGGAAAAAGACAAACCCCAGCTCACTTGCAGGGGTTACAGAAGTGCAGGATGAGCTAGGAAAAAAACAAACGCACAAAGCAGTAAGAAAACAGTGTTTTCCACCCGTACCGTAAATCTTTCAGACAGTGGCTTTCCAATTATGGGGAAATTGATGGTTGTCTTGGGGTATGCAATGATCTCGAATCTGCTGAATTTCAAGGCGACTTTAGAGGGAGGTTGACAGAGAAAAAAGAAAGGGAGAGAAAGGGACCCTTGCTAGGGACAAGCATCAATAGCATCTATACACTGACCCAACATTTCCACCGTTTTTTCCGCTGCTTGGGTATGGTAAACGCGCAAGTAGAAGGATACCACTGCAAACCAACGTATTTGATGTGCTACAGGTGACATGCCTTAACCCAAAGAAGATTTCTACTGTCTTCCCAAATCCAATTGGGAATTCCACTGTGTGTTGTGTGAGCATTTGTTATTTCTCCACGTTAGGCACCACCAAGTTTGGAGAAGCTGTCCTCCTGGTTCGCTGCATTTCGGACGGACTATTAGCAGCCAGACTTCCTGTTTCTGGCTGGGAAGTGGAGCTGAGAGAAAGACCAGACACTCCTCTGCCCTTCTACCATTGGACCACCTCCACACCACGTCGGGCTTAAGTTCTGAAGCTCTTCCTGACTGAAAGCGTGTCGTTGGAAACAGGGAAGTGAGAAACACCACCAAATGCCCCCTGCTCTCTGCCCACCCTCCCCCTGCCCTGCAGCCCACCCTCCCCCTGCCACATTTTAGGTCTCATTTAGGTCCACCTCAAACTCCTTGAAGACTTTCAGTGTCAACATAAGCAGAATCTTGTATGCGCAGCACGAGAATCAGATCCTGCTGGGGTAAGGACCCTTGCTCTTGAAACCTGTTCCTTTGCACTGTCCCTGCCTGACAGCCAGGTCTAGACAGTTTCCTGTACACCAGCTGCCATGCTGATGATAAGGTATGCATTATGTAGTGTAGTCCCCTGTCCCAAACACATGAGAGGAAGTGAGAGAGAGTGAGGCTGAAACTTTCTTTTCCTCAATACGTAATCAGTACTGGGTGGCTCAATGTACTGCAGAGTGGCAACACAGTGCTCATTATTTTCAATGCAAGCGTGGCTCTGGTAATTGTGTCAGTATGTAGGGTAGCGCCACATATTATCTGAGAGATGGCATCGCTTAAAACCTAGCACGGTGTTTTCCGTACTGCATAGGGTTTCTGGTCCCTACTGAGTTTTTAAGAAAAGATCCCTTTTTCCTTTCCTCTAATGTCACCACAAACTGCAAATCGGTTTTCCTTTTAACTTTGCTTCCCTGCTTTATTACAGTCATTTAGAGACTGATGGTTACAGGACTCAATTGAAGATAGACATCTAATACATTACAGAATACATTATACATTATAAACATTTACTGTGGAAATTGCAGCGCAGTCAGTCACATACTGAGCTTGTCCGCCACTGGATGTCGCACGAGCACACACGTACTGTAACTCGTAGAACACGGATAATCAAGAGAAATGTACTGGGAATGCAGGAACGTCTAAAACAACTCAAAACACCTATACGGATCAATGGTTCTGTAATATCTGGGGAGAAGACTTTGTGAGGAATTGTCGTTTTAGAACACGAGCCGAGGTTTATATATTTATTTATATGGGCTGTACACAAATGTTTGAGAGGTTTTTACTGAACGGGTCATATTTCCCATATTGTTGGCAGAAACCAAATTTCATACATCACATGTTAACTTCTGGAAATTCCTTTTTCGGTTTTATTTGGTGAGTTTTACGAGCGTGAAATTAAATACCTTTGGGAAGGATCCGAAAGTCGACAGTGCGTTTACCGCTTTTATTTTCACTGTTATTTTGTAATTCTGTTGAATGTTCGAGATGGTCAAGCGCGTGGTAAAGAGGTGGTTGATTCATCGTGAATATTTTAATAGACCCCCACCGTGTGGCGCGACGATGGCCACCATATTTGATTTTATTGTATCGTCTAATTACATCGTTTATGTAACCCCCCGGGAATTAAAGCAGATGTTTTGCGAATCATTACTCTGAGAACTAAAGCAAACGGTTAGATCTCACGGTTATTCAGTTCTACAGTTGACACGGGATAACGGGATGTGTGCCAATATGGGCAGGACATCCTGAATCCGTATAATGTCCCATTGACATCCAATTCTGTTGAGTAAATATTTAACTGATTCTATTATCTACCGAACACAGCATTTATCATATGCCCACAACTATAAATAGGTAATAAAATAAACATCACAAGGAAGTAAACGAGGATGGCACAGCCCAGTATTGTTATTAATAAAATTACGGATGGCATCGCATAGTATTCACTTGTCCAAAGCCACTTCAGCGATTAAGCTATATTTAACCTTTTTGAATTAAAGCGTGCTTTAACATTGACCAAAATTTTAACGAATGTAAATATATTAAAGATTCTTAGAGTGAAAACAACAATCACTATCGCCGCATTTCAGGATGCTCAATGAGATAAACTGAACCAATTAAATACTATACATTAATTTCCATCAGTCCATCACAGGGTAGGTGCACACCGTATTTATGTGTGTGCCTGTGCCTCGAATTAAAGCATCAGTCAGAAGAAGCGCCGTGTCTCTTTAAGACGGAGCTACGACGTGTTACACAGTTCAAGTTGGGGTCACTAGAAGTTTCTGGCCTCGGTTTTACCCCTAAGTTTCATTATGGAGTGACATCAGGCGGTCCTATAACGTTTGACGTCGCATGCCGATTACTGCCCCACAATGCGTAATTGGTTCGAGAGAAAAAAATAGCGGAGGAAATGACTGAAATCCAAATCGGAGGAAACTAATGCAGCTAACTGAGCACGTCTTTCTATAGAGCGGACGAGAACTGCAGATCCTCAGAGGTGGTGGAAGGTTGAGATAGAATAGCAGAAATAGAAGGAAAGGGAAAACGAAAATAAATCCACACCAGTTAAATGTTGGCAGTTACACATGGGAACTGGCATTCAACCGGGAGGCTGGCAGTTAAAAGTTGAAACGTCAGAAATGACTCCAGTAGACAGTGGAGATGATCATTAAGGGCGACTTAGAGCGGATGGCAGGAGAGTCCGTGCATCCAGGTAAGGCGTTTGTAGCCTACATTGAATTTTGTTATCTGATCGCGTCCGCACGAGAACGGTTTTTTTTTTTTTTTTTTTTAATTAAAAGTAGGTGTTAGGCAAGAGTTATTTTTTTGGAGGGGCAACATATTTTCGTCGTTGATAAAACCCATTGTATCGCTGTTGCGTTAATGTGTCAACGCTGTGGACTTTCTTTATGTCTACTTAAAAATAAATGGGTGATTTATAGATTGCATATTATTATAGCTCATTTCAGTCTGAAACAAGCGTTCATAATGCAGTGAAACTGGAGTCGTTTGTTGATGCTTTGATTGGATAAGTGGTAAGTCACTATCAACAGGGTATGCATTTCCTATCTGACAGAAACGCGTTGCGGTAAAGTTAAGAAAGTGATAACGTCGTCCGTTTTAGCAGATATGTTGAACAGAGCGCAATTTTACACTTTTCTATCTATCTATCTATCTATCTAAGTAACTAAAAATGTCATGACATCATCTTAACCCCATATGAAGAAACGTACTTGTGTTATAACAGTTATCAGTGTTTGAACATAATGAAACTTAATTCATTATTTACTATCCAACAATCCGGATATGTCCAACAAACATATTGCAACGTATGTTGCCTATATATCCGCGCGGCATTAAGGTTGCGGACGAGAGACGAGAAAAGGGTGCTTGCCTCACTTTACTTGGAGTGAGGTTTACTTTATGATGGAAAGTGGCGTCTTTGACAAAGCGAGGGACTGAATGTAAAAAATGAGAAAAGAAGTACGGGGAATTTAAGTCGGGGAACTGAAAATAGGGAGTTTTTAATCAAATGTGAGAATAGATTTTTGTCAATTCTAGATTGAGGCAATTACTGGAAATGAAAACAGAACACTTGTAGAAATATTCTGAATTGTTTTGTTAAACACAATATTTTACCCGTTTTCCCAAAATATTTAAAACAATGTAACACGTCTATAAAGCTCTATAAACTAGAGCAGATTAGACTACGTGTACGCCTTTCAATAACAACCGCAGTCAAATTAAATTAATCCCTAATTATCAAGAGAACATCTTAATCACGTCCGAATTTGAAACGTGCCGATCCAGTGAATCGGTAGGCCTAAACTAAATTTCACCGGATAAAAATGGCTAGCAAAAAAAGTGTTATTTCAAGAATTAAAATATTTGTAAATCCAAGAAAGAAATATTTACTCTTCGGAACTCAGCGTGATATTCTAGCTGCCAATAAACAGGAAGGCCCGTGTTCCTGGAAAACGGTGGCATTTTCAGCAGTCATACACAATATGTTAAATAAAAACATCCACACTAGACAAGATTTAAAAGAATATAGAAACAGAAATATATAGTTCAGCATTGTGTAGAGAGAACAAAAAACGACGTTGTCAAAGTTAGATTAAAAGAAAATCTTGAAACTAAATGACAACGGACTAAATCAAAATGCCTAATTAATTCCAATTCGTGTCAAATCTCACTCACTTATTAGAATCATACAGGACCCGACAAACAAAAACGGCCGCCATAAGATTAAAACGAGTAATTCTTTTGGAAACCAAAAGGAAATGAAAATGCAATCCCACCTTTTAGGATAGCTCACCTTTTCACGATTAGACACCTTTTATTTATTTCACTTTCACATTAAATTTAGATTTTACTTAAGCTTTGACAAAAGTAAACACTTTAAACTACTTTGTGTCCGTTTATTTTGGTTTTGATTTAAAGGCTCATCCGATTAATTTTCGTCTATATTCGCCACTAGGTCTGAGACCAAAACAAAACTTTAACTTTGGCACTTAATTCGCGTTTAACACTTTTAACTTTATTTAAATGGGGGTTATTTTATTAATATTATAAATACTAGGGTGTACTTACAAAAAAAAACAAAAAAAACATAGGCTAAATATAAAGTGAGATTAATGTTAGTGGCCAGTGTTTTGGTCCCAGTTTAACTCCGGGTTAATTTCATGCATATATTCTGCATGTTTCTGCATGAACTACATATAGGGATAAAATCCGATTATTTAAACAAAAACGCCAACAACCTTGCGTAATACATACATAATAATAATAATTAGTCGGTTGAAGTTTCTCGAAAAAAGTAGCATCAGAAGCCGCTTACACTACAATGTCTTAAAGAGGATGTGAGTGTTTACAAATGACGTCCCCAACAACGGATTTAATATGACATGATCAACGTCTGGTTACATTTCCTTCTTGTGCTTTCAACACCGAGGGACGGGTATACCAAAATCACTTCGGTGTGTAATATGTGTTTGATCGCATAGCGCGCGCCGGAGAGACGCTAACTCTCCGCATAGCACTTACATTGATGCATGCTGTTTTGAAAACATCTAACAATTTGTTTTGATAAAAACGTTGATAAATTATTTCCAGTAATCTGCTGTAACACAAGGTTGGTTTTATTTTACGAAGGACTGTATTCTTCTAAAATTACTGAGAACAAGCGCAATGCAGTCTAATCTCTCCCCCCTTCTGACCACATACATCAAACGAGAAATCGATCAAACACAGAAAACTGAAATAGAGGCGGGCTATTTAATCAGAAGTATGGAAACGCCTTTGGCGATTAGTTTTCTTCCACGTTACTAAGCTCAAAATGGTTTCTCTCTAAAGGACATCTACCACTGATAACGTTTTTTGTTGGCTTGCCAAGATCCTTTATTAAAATGAGTCTTTTTGCATTTAGCACATGTTAAAATACAATTTTAGATATCCAAAAAGTCTTAACATCTGATTTTTGCTGATCAAAATGAAATTACAACACGATACATGTGTATCATAGCTTATAACCTATCACCCCAGGACAATTCCCTCCCAAACATGCAGACACATCAGGGAACATTACATGTCACATCGTACATTTTCTCACAGGCGTATAGCCCTGGGTGGTTAAGGCTACTTGTACTCAACAGCACTTCACACTGAACCTTCACACACTCCCCATTTTGTTCTGTTATTTTTATATGCCAGGGGATTCAGTGAATATGTTTTTAAAAAGTCAGGTCACAGTGAGTTAAATTCCGTTTGGAAAGAGGGTCCCATGTGTGGTGTTTCGCTCATTGTCTGATTGTCTGAATGACACTTTTACACTGTCGCCACTCGCCAGGGCCTCAGTCTGCAGCTTTCACCACAGTGTGCTCACACCTCACACTGCGTCTACACTGTGACCAGTTTTCCTACTCTGAAGAAATATACTGCGTGGGTCGGCTCATCAACACATATAGACAGCACAAATTAATGTGGTTAACTAATTTGTTTTACTTTAAATAAAATTATTTGGATATTGTGCTCTGAACAAGGCTGTCATGCACATATTCTGTTTACTTTTTTTTAAACCACCAGTGTCTGCGTGTGTTTGATGTTCATTGCTGCAGAACAACAATTTTTAATAGTTTTAATTTTAATAAAAGTTGAAGAAGAAAAAAACAATTCTGTGAGGCAAAGGAAGAGAAAGATGTTTAACTACTAGCCGATCTAGCAGAATTTTACGTGTGACGTGGCTTGTGTGCGTGAGACCGTTTCAGTGTAGCTTTAAGATGTAAAACAACGATCAATTAGCCTCAGATAAACTGCTCACCAATGTGGTATTTGATTGTACCACATTTATTTAATCAACTAGTTCAATTCTGAAGCTTTGGGTTTCACATTTCTTTTAAGGAGGGATATAAAAATCAATTTACATGGCCAGTAAAAGTATGTGGACTTTGTGTGCTTTAATATAGAGTTGGTTCCCACTTTGCTACTATAATAGCATCTACTCTTCTCTGAAGGCTATTCACTAGGTGTTGGAACATTGCTTCTATTCAGTCACAAGAGCATTAGTGAGGTTGGGCGCTGATGTTGGATGATTGGGCCTGGCTCTCAGTCTGCGTTCCATCAAAAAGGTGTTTGATGGGGTTGAGGTTCGGCCAGTCATGTTTTTCCACTCCGATCTTGACAAACCATTTCTGTATGGACCTTGCTTTGTGCACGGAGGCATTGTCATATTGTAACAGGAAAGGGCCTTCACTCTGTTACCTCAAAGTTGGCAAGCACAGAATCAAATAGAATGCCGTTTTATGCCGTAGCGTTAAGATTTTCCTTGACTGGATTTAAGGGGTCCAGCCCGAATCATGAAAAACAGCCCCAGATCATTATTCCTCCGACATCAAACATCACTAAGCATTCGAGTAGGTGGCTTTCTCCTGGCATCTACCAAACCCAAATTAGTCAGTGGTACTGCCAGTGATTCATCACTTCTGAGTACAATTGCGGCGAGCTTAACACCACTCCAGATGACGCTTGGCATTGTGCATGATGAACTTGTGTGCGGCTGCTTGGCCATGGAAACCATTTTTATGAACCTCCCGACTAACAGTGGCTGTTTAGAACTCCTTAGTGAGTTTTACACACATTACACGCTACACGCTACACGCTTTGCTTATGCCTGTCAGGAACGGGTGTGGCGAAATAACAGAATCCACTCATTTGAATGGGTTGTCCACATACATTTGGCCATGTATTGTACATTGTTTCATTGTCCATTGATATCATTATTAAAAACACCTTTACCAAATTTAGAAATATTTTTTAAATGTCCTAATATTCTCTATTCAGTTAAGATTCTCCTAAAAGTTTCCCTTATAAGACTTGCAGGTCTCATGTGGTTGATTTAATTTACGTTCAGTCTGCTGAATATAAATTAAATCCTTAAAAGGACCAAATCCTTGGTCCTTTTATGTCCCCAGGAATGAAAGCTTAAAGTTTGGACGCCTTTTTGTACTCCAGGATAGTATCTGGAGGTCATCATCCTCACAAAAACTTTCATTTGTCTGTTTGACAGGATACACACCTTTTTTTGGAACACGAACGGCCAGTAACATTAAACATATTTCTATGCACTTGGGTCTACTACTCCAACAAACCACCATTTAAAAATCTTCCAACAAAATGAAAGAGAAGGAGCAGAAGTTCACATTCCGTTATCCGCAAAGTACAACAAAGTATACATACGACAGCTGACGTTACTAACGCCCCTCAACAAGTATTGCGTGCCTTCAGCAAGTATTATTTATGGAAATATGTCTCAAAACCTGTGGCTGATATATCATTCTATATCAGTTTATTGTTTAATGTTGAATTGTGGCTTCTGAAGGTAAAACTTAACCTCTTAACCTGTTTTTTTTTTTTTTGACGTGTTTCCAGGTAGTGGCCTGATGACGCAGGATTCCATGGATGTCCCAAGTCATGCTAGCCATCTCCTTTTGCAGCTCAACTGCCAGCGAACTGGAGGCTTCCTGTGTGATGTCGTCATTGTGGTGCAGAACGCGCTCTTCCGCGCCCACAAGAATATTTTGGCTGCCAGCAGCATTTATCTGAAGTCCCTGGTCGTTCACGGCAATCTCATCAACTTGGACAATGAGATGGTGAGCCCAGGCGTGTTCCGGGTTATCCTGGACTACATCTACACGGGCCGGCTGAGTCAGGACGACTCTGAGTCTGGCCTAGGGGCGGTGTTGGCGGCCGCCAGCTACCTGCAACTGCTGGACCTGGTGGCGCTGTGCAGGAAGAGGCTGAAGAGAAATGAAAAATATCAGCTAGTGAAGGGGGGAATTGCTGAAGGGGGAAGGTGTTGGGCGTCCATTCCTGTGATCAAATCCTGCTTTTCTGGGGGCATGGCAAACTGTCGCTCTTTCAGGGAGCTCCCGGCAGAAGAGCTGGTGTCCCACCCTCTGGCAGCCCAAGCAGGTGAGCTGTATGCGCCGGCCCCCTCTGCCTCCTCTAAGAGCTCCCAGATCTACCCCATGACCCTGGCGGTTCCACACACTCCAGGTCCCGAAACGAGTAACCAGTCACCTTTCTATGGACTAGACCTGTCCAAGAAAAGCCCCGACTCCCAAGCCCGGAAGATTCCCACAAACCCTGCCTCGACAAAGGCGCTCCAGTGTCGTGAAGAGGGCTGCAACAGTCCTGCACCACAGGTTGCACATGGGAACGGCTGCCCCTCAGCCCCAGACAAAGGCTCCGTCCTCTCCGGTGACACTGAGGAGATGAAGCTTTCCCTTTCTCATCCCAACCTCAATCGGCAACTTCTGCCCAGCCTGCCAAGAGGCCAGGACCTATGCACACCTGATGCTGGCTCTAAAATTGTCACTGAAGGAGGAGGGTATTGCTGGGTTGAAAACGTGCCTCTGTCATATATTGCCGAGGATGAGGAAGAGGACGAGGAGGAAGGTTATGAAGAGGAGGACGTTGAAGAAGACGAGGACGAGGAGGGCTTGCGAAGGCCGGAAATGAACCCCCGGAAAGGCAGGGAGGATGAGAAGAGCAGCTCTAGCAGCGAGGACGTGGGTGACAACAAGGGCCGCCGGTTCTGCATGACCTACGAGCCTGAGACCCTTGGGGACAACTTGTATGTATGTATCCCCTGCGGCAAGGGCTTTCCCAGCTCTGAGCAACTCAACGCCCATGTGGAGGCGCACACCGAGGAGGAGCTTTATGGCCCTGTGGGGGGAGGAGTAGGTGAGGTGGGGCACAGCAACGGGACTGGGGATGCCGCCGCCCCCGTTGCCCCTACTGCTCTGGAAAGCAGGCGAGGCCTTGGGGGCCTGGGGATTGAAGCCGCGCGGCCCTACCAGTGCAGCGCCTGTGAGAAGTCCTACAAGGACCCAGCCACGCTGCGGCAGCATGAGAAGACCCACTGGCTGACACGGCCCTACCCCTGCGGTATCTGTGGCAAGAAGTTCACACAGCGTGGTACCATGACCCGTCACATGCGCAGCCACCTTGGTCTCAAGCCCTTTGCCTGCGACGCTTGCGGCATGCGTTTCACCCGGCAATACCGGCTTACTGAACACTCCCGCATCCACTCCGGGGAGAAGCCCTTTGTGTGCCAGGTTTGTGGGGGCAGGTTTGCCCAGCAGCGCAACCTCATAAGCCACATGAAGATGCACAGTGTCGGGGCAGTGACGGCGGGTGAGGGGAAGCCCCAGGGGGAGGACCTACCCGAGGCGATGCATGGCCAGGAGAGGAATGAAGCTGGATGTTTGGACCTCAGAGATCCAAACACTCAGCGAGCCTTAGGAACCCTGGTGCAGCCCCCCCTTGTTGAGGGCCTGTACCCATTTTCCAAGCTGGCCGCCGTCCACCTGGGGATCTTCCACAGCAAGATGAATGGCCTCAGGATTCCCCTGCTCCGGCCACTGCCGTCTGAGCCCCATGGCATCGACAGCTTTTCCCCAGCCTAAAGGGTCTGTTAAAAAAAATTTAAACGCTCCTGATTGTGATATGATGCGTTTTTGTATGGGTGAACTCAAATATGAACCCGTCTTTTGTCATTTCCAAAACAGACATAAAGCAGAGAATGAGAAGATACGTCTCGTGGAACGCTGGGGCATGCCCAGTCCAGACTGACTGGAGACAGGGACACTGGGGAAAGATTTTCTCCCTTTATTTGGGATTCTTAACACACAAAATGCAGCCAATATAACAGAAAAGACCAAACTCAATTTAAAAAGTCCAACTACACTCAGGTGTGCAGCAAGGTTCTGAGGGTGCAAAAGGGTGAGCATTGAGCCGAGGCTAAACTCTCAAAAAGATTATTGTATTTTTATATGTACATATTAAAGAGCTACAAAATTTACAAAAGAACCTGAAAGGTTGTTGTAACCATACATTTCAACCTGGATATTCAGTTTTATATCTGTGCATCAGGTGTGAAAAACTGATTCAAAACCAAAGAATCCTGTGGAATGTACAGTAATAGGAGGATTTGTTATTTGTGTTTGTTTTTTAAAAATGTTTTTTTGAGTACTGGATGTCAGCCCACCTGCACTCTCCTGGTGTTTCCCACCAAACACGAAGTGTTTCTAGAATTTGTAGTGTTTTAATATGTTTCTCTTCGTCCACCCAGCGTCTCATCTGTTTTCTCCAGTCACAAGCCAGGAGGACCCAGGGCCTATGCTAGGTGAAAGTCCACAAACCACAACGTTGACGAGTCATGCAAATTGTGAATCAAAAAGCCCAGCTATTTGTTTTACAAGTGTCCGTTTGTTATGTGCCCTGGTTTTACCTCACCACGTCCACCAAGACAACTTTATGTGCCAAATCAGATTCCCCCTATGGCTTTACCCCGTTAGACAAAGCCTGGATTTCCGTCCCTATCCTGAAAACTCCCCAGCTTAATGCATGGATTGTCCATGCTTCCCTTACCTGCTGTGGAAACAGCACCCAGTGTACCCATTCAGTATGCTTCACCTGGGGAAATGTAGGGAGAACTGTGGCGTAGGTTGGAGCAATGGTTCAAGGTCTGCAAACTGCAAACAGCCACAGGTACCAACTGACAGCATGAGCTAAAGGGTCGTTTCTTTGTGGCATGGGACATAGGAAACATTTTACTGGATCTTTTTGTGCTTTCCTAGATTGTGAGCCATGGTGGAGCTTTCAGGGTACTGTAGTAACAAGGCATCCCTGAACGTAGTGGGGTCGAATCCTACAGTTTTTTTTCCAACTTGCTATTAGTGCCTCTGATTTTGGGAACGCCCACCCTTCTGCCATTCACATGCTGATTCAATCCACTTCCCACCCCACCTGGCCTCCATTCACTTTCCTCTCAGAAAGAATTTCAGGAGAAATATTAATATTTTCATTGCCTCACCAAATCCTTGGAGGTCTGAAAAAAGAAGAGAGAGAAAGGGGGGTAGAGAATAATTGGACCCTCTCTGCAAAAAGTTTTAGAGAATATCTGAGACTATAAAAGCTCTGGGGTCAACTTTGTGTATGTGGGTGTGTGATTTCTGGCTCAGCAGCAGTTCTCAACAGGATGTGCTGTCTGTTTCTGCTCTAAGACAGAGAAAAAAATGTAGATTTTGAGAGAGAGGAGGAGCTGGGGGGATCAAGCAGGAGGGCAGGAGTCATTGTCTGTGCATCCTTTCAAACTGTCTAACCTCAACACCCCTCACACACACACATACACACACTCACCACTCCCCACTCCACACTCGCAGACACACACACACTCACCACTCCCTACTCGCAGACACACGCGCACACACACACACACGCACACACATACACTCACCACTCACAGATACACTCACCACTCACAGACACTGTAAGTCTTGTTTGGAAAGGATTTTCTCTTTTGATCTCTGGTGTCCTGCAATGATACCTGTGGTCATGCATCATGGATGCAAATGAATTGTAGTAATATCCTTAGGCTGCTTGTCCAGAGTTTGTTTGACAGACGTGTTGACCAATGATAACTTTTGAACACATCTTAAAGGGCACAACTTTAGAGTAGTATAGTAAACCATAGAGAGACACCAGTGAACTACACGAATGCGTCTGTAACACAGTGAAGTAAATTCATGTGGCAATGACACTGCAGGGTTCAGCACAGTCACACAGCTAGAGAGACTGCTTTTTGAAAAACGGGTAATTATGCTCTTCTAAAAAAGACGGGAGACGGGAGTTGTGGGAGCATACCCTGCCAGGCCTCAGTGGGTTTCCAGACCAGGCCTCAGTGGGTTGCCAGACCAGGCCTCAGTGGGTTTCCAGACCAGGCCTCAGTGGGTTGCCAGACCAGGCCTCAGTGGGTTGCCAGACCAGGCCTCAGTGGGTTGCCAGACCAGGCCTCAGTGGGTTTCCACAAGCGGATCTTTTCTCATCTTCTCTCGGTCTTGAGTCTCCCTGGCTGTGGAGGAGGAGTGATTCCAGAAAGAACACAATGAACCGTCACGCTCATTTCAGAACCTCACTCATTTACTCAACAGCTTTACCTATAGAGGATGCAAGCAGGTTTAGGGGAGATCATTTTAGATCGATGGATGGTAAGACGGAGAGAATGATCATGATTTGATTTGCAAGCCAAAACAACAGATGCTTAGGGAGAGAGACAAAATTATAGCTACAGAAGTATAACTAAAACAAAAGGCTGTTAGAATGTAATATTAATAGGGGGTTAATTCAAATTTCTCGTGTTTACACTTCAAAGATTTCCTGTGTACACTGCTTTGCAGGTAATGTGGATTAATTTAATTCCATCTGGCCACTCAGTAAGGGGGTTGAGAGACACCTAGGTTGGTGGTGTAGAGTAATAACTTGTTTGGAAGAAGTCAGAGGGTCATTGTTGTTTGGGGGAAAATTGTAAAAAGATAAATTGTGCCTTAAAAGTGCTGGGGAACCAAAGTTTTCACCCTGAAAGGGAGAACAAAAAATGTTATTTTTTTATTTTATACGCACAATTTGCAATGGACAAAAAATACCAAGCAATATTTTCCAATGGTAAATTTTTAAGACGCTTCTTTTTCTGTTAAGAAATGAATGTATTTATTGCATTATTAAATTCATGCATACATTAAAATTTTTGATTATTATACATAATATTTTACTTTAAATAGCATGAAATACTTTGGATTGGCTAAAAGCTACAGTGTGTGTTTGTGTGTGTGTGTGTGTAATGTATGTATATGTGTCTGTTTCTATATTCAAAACGAACTTACCAATAAAAACAACTGCGTAACAAGCATTCCGTCGGTTTATCCCTTTTTATGATTGTGCAGATGTGCAGTTTAGTTTGTGCAGATTCTGCACCAACTACGAAGACTTTCACTTTCTACCATTTTACTAGTGCATTGTCTACCACATTGTCTACCATACAATCTACTCTTTCTGTATATATCATTTTAAAACGTATCTTAGTTATATGACTATTTTGTTTAGTTTTGGAGGGACTCTTTTTGGTGTCATCTTTCAAAAAAGTGTGTTCTTTAAAGCTCTGCTCATGAAAGATGCTGAGCCTAAGCCCATCCCGTGTGGTTGTCTGAAAGTCTGTTGTGGTTAGTGGCTCGTGTGAACAGTCTGTGAGACATGGAGGAAGACCTGCACACAGGATCAAGACACAGACAGAGGTTGTGTGAGCGCCTACCAAACAAAGGGGTGTTGAGATGACACTCCAATTCCTACGTTTCAGAAGCAGACTTTTGGGAAAGTTGTGAGGGGCAGAGGCATGGGTGGTGTGTGTGTGTGTGTGTGTGTGTGTGTGTGTGTGTGTTTGTGGTTCGGGGGTGGAAACAATGAACCACACTGGAAACAAACAGACGATTTCTCATCCGGGCAGGTTCTTGTCAAAATTGTTATTCACCACACAGAACCATGCAGGTGATGAGAATTTGAGAATATGCTGATGGTCAGTTGGCTTGATGTGGGGAAGGGATACTTCATATGCACACATGCACGCACACAGTCACACACACACGCATTGTGGTGGATCAGTAGGCAAAGGGGGGGGGGAGAAGGTGCCCGTTGATTGGGTAATTGGGGAGTTTTCACTTGCACCATGTTCATATTGTAAATTAGGGCCAGGTGCAGGGGGCCAATGTGGTGAAGACAGTCGCTTAAGGTCTGCAAGAGGAGAACCCGACGGAGGATGATGCAGTCTGGGGAGATGAATACGGCCAAAGAAAGTGTGTTGGTTTCTAGTGATTAAAAAGCGTGAGAAAGCACGTGAAACGCCACTTGGAGTGTCTGGGTTCTGTATTTTAAGGTCTGATGATCCTGGGGGAGAGAAGCTCTCTCACAGCATACCCTCACGTTGCATTGAGAGCCCCATACTAACACCTTCCAGTCACACGCAGAGTCCTAATATTTGTGTGATGGGATGTGTATGATTGTACAGTGACACACAGGACAAGGATCTTTGCTCAAACACCTTCAGACCCTCCAGACCAGGCCCACTGTGCTGTCAGGGAAACAGGGTCTCTGGTTCTGGGCTTAATAACCCGGGCCAACAGTTGACTGATAAAACTCCAGTTGGAAGAATCCCTGATGCCTCCGTGTTTGATGTTTCGGCTCCAAGGTGACGGACACTTCTGGTCACCTACGGTGACTCGCTGTTATTCAGCTGGAGACAGGAAGCGAGGCGCCTGTGGGCAGGCACAGCCATTTGTGGCACAGCTGGACACTAAGGCAGGACGTGAACCAGACAAGAGTCGATGCAGGGAAACGTCTTCAGCGCTCCACCGTTTGCTCTTCTTGCCCCCTCTGCTTGTATTTCTCAAAATCCCAAGCGCCACTTTGTAATACAGCCACTACCAAAATCTCTACTTCACCTCTTTTATAGATTAAACAGATCTTTTATTCAGGAAACATTCCTAAAAACAAACCTTATTCTTTGATTTTGTTGGATCAGGGCAGTGCTAAACCTAACAAGGAAGGGGTGTGAAGTCCTAGGTGGATGTTGGAAGTGAGATAAAAAATATATGTAATATTCCATATCACTGGATTCCTTCTCTGTCCTCCACATAGGTTTCAAACAAAGCAATAGGTAAAAAAGATAAACTATCTTGACGGTTGTGGAGACCGCTCGTCCAATTGTTGCCCGTAAATAGGGTGGTGCTATCGTCAACCCTTTGTTTTTCATTTCTCTTTATTTCAGTGGCCCGTTGCGTGACTGATTTCGATTTTGGTTGAGGGGGATAACAAGAAACATGAAACCAGCAGTCCGAAGGGAAGCCTTGGCAAGCTGGGACTGGTAAGAATGGGGAGTCACCACCAGGTGACACGAGGCTTCACCAGGAGTGTCTCATGAACATCGTATCAGAAAATACTTATCATGTTAATGCATCCCTGTCACAGGGAAATGGGAGAGCAGGTGAGGAAGCAGTTCACTCTGTTTACTGAGCTCACTAGAACCAATCAGCACAGAGCAATTGCCTTGTGGGTCACCCAGTCAAGGGGGAACCCTATAGATGAGGCCTGCCAATTATCTGTGGAGGCGCTCCAATCACCAGGCTTGACCAGGCCACCTGCCACAGACCTTCCCCAACGTTCCGGCCCTGCCTCTGCTGGAATGAACACTGCAGAACAGTAACAAGGTTCTCAATGCTCCCCTGTGTGTGTGGAGAGGTATGGTTGGATTCCCAAGACATGTACCCCAGCTCTCGGGAAGGTGATGTCACACTTCTCTGTGGAGTGGACACTTCAGCACACTGCCGACGCGACATGTGTAGGAGGCCTGGGCTGCGTCTGATCTGAACAGCAAGAAAACTCCCAATAGATAATGCAAAAAAGATTTAACATCCTCAAAATAACTTCCAATATTTCATCTTTTTAGCTTTAATTCGCAATCAGAGTAGCTGAATGTACGTAACCTGTCCAGTGTTATGTGCTACTCGCAGAACAGACTAGGTAATTTGGTATTGTGACTTTTTGTGTAGGACTGAATTTCACTCTGGATTAGAATTTGTCAAAACTGAATTTGTGTATAATAATACAAATGAACACAGACCGGAGTTGAATTTGGGTGTGACACCAGAACAGTTCGGCCTAACGTAGGTGCAGGTCATGGAGCAGCGTGAAAATGCAAAAATGCCCCAGAACAGACAGAGACCCTCCCCCACTACGTCTGATGATTCCTCTGGTGTAGGAGCCACTTCCTGTCCGGCATTCTTACACAAAGAGCTCCTGGTTGTTCTTAAGGTGTTTGGGAATGAACGGCATAGAAGTTCCACTGACCAGCTGCACGTCCCCACATCCACACAAGCAGCATGTGTCCTGGCTGCAAGGCATTGTTTCGAATAAAGAGAACAAGGCTTTAAAAAGGGGGGGGTTATGATGAAAGTGTGGTTAAATTTAGACTAGGTTCTAATTATTTCCAGAAATCTGATATTACACGTGTACCCATACATTTGTACTGTGTGTTTGTTGATGGACGTAAGCGTGAACATGCAGGAAGAGGACTACATCCTGGTGAGTAGGGAAGGTAACGGTGAGATGTAATGCTGTGCTCAAATACTGGGAATATTCTCTGTCTCCAGTTTTGTCACAGCGGCACTCCCTGGCACTGCAAGCGTTAAATCTGCTCACACTGTTCCGGAACGCCTTGGCTGTTTCCTTTAGGCTGCCCTACCCTGGCTGCATGCACACGTAGGCAGTTGACCCATGGCTTCCTGCCAAACAGGGGTCTCCGCCCTGCGCCCCCAAAATCGTCACCACTGACAGGTTATTTTTTAAACATCTGGACGTATGTTTCAGACATCAGAGACAATGCTTATTTCTGTGCGTGTATCTGTAGAACTTTGGCAGAAGTTGGTGGGAAGCAATCCCAGCAACTTAAGAAACAATGAAGGTGAAACTTTGGGACAGATAAACCGTGTGTGTGTTTGTGTGTGCATGTGAGTGAGTGTACGTGTGCACGTGTGCGTGTGCGTTTGTGTGTGTACTTGTGCATGTGCGTATGTTGGTGCGTGAGTGTGTGTTTGCGTGTGTATGTGAGTGTGCATGTGTGTGTGCACATGTGCGAGTGTGTTTTTGTGTTTGTGAGTGTGTGTTTGTGTGTTTGCGATTGAGAGAGAGAGAGAGTGAGGAGGACAGAAGGTGTAAGCCACCGTGTTTGTATCAGTTTGTATCAGAGTGTATTTCTGTAAGTTTTTAGAAGAGTGCGTGTCTGTGTGTTTGTTTGTGTGAGTGTCTGTCTGGTTAGTCCATCAGTGCAGCGTTTCCTTGGCGTCAAAGCATTGTCACATATGTCACTTGGTTGTGTGATGAATCTGTTATTGTCTCTGCCGGGCCCAGAATTCACCTTCCATCCGGGGGTGTGAAAGACCGGGGCCGGGGGGCTGCCAAGGAGGAAAGCAACGCCAACCAGGGTCGGAAGCCGGTAATGGGAGCAAGAGACATTTACGGAAATCCCAAAGAGAATATGTCTTTAATATAAATTTACGAGAAACACCAATGGTGTGGATTTTGGCCACATGCTTTGGGCCCTGTGGCTAGCCATTCTATTTTACATGTATGATTCCTATTACTACACACTCTGGTGTGTGGGCTGAGATCCAAACGTGCGAGACCCAAGTGTGCCACCTGCACACACACACACAAACCCACACAAAAGTACACACAAATGCAGGCACAAATACACACAGACGCGCTCACACATACACATGCCAGTGTGCACACACATGCAGACACACAGGCGGGCACAAACGTACACACACACACAAGCGCAGACCCTTGCAGGTGCATGCACACATATGAAGGCACGCGCACACATACACACACACAAAGAAACACATGCAGGCACACATGGACACCCACACACAGAGGGTGGATTAATCCGAGTTGGCTGACTATAAAATATCTCTCTAAAATGTCTGAGGGCTCTATTTTGGTGATCATAGCACTATGTCCTAACACAGGTGCCCGGCGCAGGCAAGTTGAGGAGTAGCCAAGCCAATGTTGCAATTTTCAAGATGCATTATGGTAGAGCTAAGGTGACTACATTTCCCGTCCAACCATTCTCAGCAGCATTGCTAAATAATACCTGCTTCGGTCTAAAACGGCAAATCCACCTGTTCTTTTGTGCGCTACAACTTTGTGCCAAGATTTCTACTCGTATTTTTGGGACGATTGTTTTAAATTGCATCCATGAAAACATATTTATGTGCCAGACCACGCACGTTCGTCATGCGTCACTGACACACACTTTTTGCAGGAAGTCTGCTAGCATTCGAGAACTGTGCCTGCTTCCCCTCCCTGCTCCAACCTTTCCCTGACCTGTGGACCCCGTGTCCCCACTCGTCAAGCTTTCAAAAGCTAGAGCACAGCCAACAGGTGAACCGGACCGAGCAACCTCAAACTCCAACTCCCACTCTCTCTCGTTCCCTTGGCCTCCACAGGTATGCAGGCAGCCACAAATAAACTATAAACATCATCACAATTGTCTCTCTAAGCATAAGTTCATACTACAACCAGCTACCTCTTGTGTCAGATACGACAGACTCAACAATGCCATTTTAACCAGCAGGCTGTTTAAACCCAGAAGGCTCATTTGCTGTTATCATGAAAAGGGAACTGAAACTAAACGTGTCAGTAAACTGGGAATCTGTTCAACTGAGAACTTCCATCTCACAAGCCATACAGATATACTATCTTCCTCCGAATTCCTTTGAGTGTGACATCACTTTTCACACTAAGCACAGGGATAGAATTTGGATAACGTGTGGGTTTGACTAGTTCACAGGCGGCATGTTTGTGTCACAATCGGCGTGTGGGTCTGACTTGTTCACAATGGGTGTGTGTCACAGTCAGTGTGTGGGTTTGATTTGTTCATTCGCATGTGTATGTCACAGTCATGTGTGGGTGTGACTTGTTCACAGTCATGTGTGGGTGTGACTTGTTGCTCCAGAATGAAGCGAGGAATACAACACCAACAGGCTGCACTACCAAAGTGCTCTGTGGTTTTGAGAAATTCCTTTACCATCTGAAATGTTTCATTCTCCATCATCATTTTTTGTTATCTGAATCATTCGTGCAGATGCTACCATTTAAATATGATAAGTGTGTGGGTTTTTGAGAAATCTCCACTAATTTCTTTAAATGGCTTTGCCAAGTGAAAACATAAAGTCCCATTTGTTTCTGGTAATTAAAGCCAGATGTTCACCCTATGCAAGTCTTCTACAAGGGCATAATTGTTAGAAAAAGCCTCAAACCACAGTCATGTCATTAAGCAGAGGCAAAAAATTGATACTGACCATTTCTGCTAGGCCACACTTTTGAGTGTTTGTCAAAGACAGATGTTTTCACCTCTTTTTATATGCATGTAATATTTAATATAAAACCAATACAACTTCAAATAAATAGTGTCCTGTTCTTAACCTCCCTACCAAGAGTTTGAATACGTCATTATCTATCATGCTAATTTAAATCTGGCCATTAAATCAATGACATCATCTTCTTTCAACAATCGGTTCTCATTGATTTAACTGAATTGGTCTGTGTGAGTACATGCTATCTTAATTAATCATTAATATTCCTCTACATAAAGCAGTGGTGACAGTTGTTTTCTGATGGAAAATGGAACAAGCAGATGAAGTCTGTGGGCGTGGTTGTGGGTGTGGACAAGGGAGTGCATGATAATGTCAAACGAAATCAGGGCAACAATAATTGACATTGACAGGGGCCTGACATTTGCTCAAGCCCAGTTGTACAGCATATCCTTCTCATCAACATCGCAAAGCAAATTATTTCTTACCACAGAGGTTCTCAAACTTTCGGAGTGTGGGGATCCCTTTGATAAGAATTAAAACAAATCACGGATCTCCTGCTGATGACACAACTGATCACCAATATACAATCACAGAATTTTTCATGGGTCCTTTAGCCACCTATCAGGGACAGCCAGTTGTCCTTGATTGGATAAAGGTAGCTTGCTCATGGGGATGATGGTCATAAACATTCCTGACGACGATGTAATTGAATGAAACATAATCCCAAATGATGATGTATCCTGTTTTTTTGTTGCCCCTCTACTCTGACATCACCATCAGCAATCAAATGCTCAAGCAGTTTATCCTAGAAAATCAACAGCCAGGCAGTGTTGTATTGGCCTATCATTGGTTTGTGGCAAACTACTCCATATTGACATATAGCTGCACATATGTTACCACTTCATCAACTAGGGGCTTGAATGTTGGCACAGGGACCAATCATATTTCGTCCACATCTCTATCTTTTGAACAGATTGAGACCAGCCTCATCAACAAAGACGTATTCCTGGGGTGTATATCAGGACCCGACCAATAGTTGCCAAGCTAACACTGCGTATTGTGAAATACCTTTGCTTAAATTTCCTTTAGGCGGATGACGTTGCTTTAAATGACCATTTTTACAATAGCCATCGTCTGTTGTATTTACACATTGCATCTTAAAGTATACAGTAAGTATGAAATGTCCTAAACTGTGCTTTACAAACGTGCACAGTTTGTAAGTTTGTACCTTACCTGGTCTCTCCACTGAATATACAGATGATTAATGAAACTGATCTACTGAGATTTGGCTGCACCTGCAGCCCAGCCCCTCTCATGCTCACTGAGTGAGTGTTCCTCACACGGCTTGGTCTTTGCCCTATTGGCAGTATTGTTGCTAACCCTCTCATTTAGGCAATCCTCCCTCTTGCCCCAACTTGTCCCCAACATCTCTTAATTTCTCAACCTCAGCTGAGAGCCACTATCAACGCCCAAGGACAACTTGTTGGGGCCCTATAAGTCTCTATCAATCAGTTGATTAAGTTTCTGGGCTGCACAACCGTCAAATCCTGACCGCCATCCCTATGGATGAGGCATGTGACGGTAGCCCAGCAGTGTCCGGCATGGAGACAGTGTTTCTTACCCCCTGGTGTCTCGATGACATCCGCTGTGGATGAAAATCAGAAGACAAATGCTAAGGAACTACTGAAGCTTCCTCAGTGAAAGTATTTTGCAGAATACGTACTTGTTGAACCTCTTACCTTCTCTATTTATATCGAAATTGCAGAAGATGGTAGTATTTTTAGTTTTGACATTTATCATTTTGTGCTTTGTTATTATGTTACAGCGTTATGGATAATAGAATAGAATTATTAATTAATTAATAATCTATTAATTAATAGAATTATTCCAATGCTCATGTTGTGTTGTCAAGACTTCACATGTTGACTATATCAGATTTGATGCAAAGACATTAATTATGCAGATTGCTGTGCACTTTGCATGGAAAATCAATGCTTTGGTATCCATATTTTTGCCAAATGCAACAGAGTTTGGTGAAATGAGTAAAAGCAATTGTATGTTTAAAAAAAACGGATATCAGGTCAGGCAGGTCTGAGTGTGTGTGACTGTATGTCTGTGTCTGAATATCTGTCTGTGTGAGTGTGCGAGTGTTTGACAGACCGATACCCACCACCACTGACGTTGTACGGTACGCAGGTGCTAGGAACCTATGGGGGCCTCATGGAAACATGCCTGCCCCACGTTTTGGCTTCCAAACTGCTCCTCTATGCAGGGTGCCCCATTAACACCATGCTACTGCTTTCACCCCACCCCCACATCCTAAATCAGCTGCTCCTCGTTGGCCTTCGTCCAGGCGGGTGAGTGATGACGAGGTGAAAACAAGGTGGAAGCTAAGAGAAAATGAAAATGAGCCTTTTGCTGAAAAACCTTGACGCCCTTCTCACCTCCAACAGCCGAGGACTCTAAAACTGAGGAATTTAGGTTCGAGATACCACTCTCATTCCCAGGAGCGAGGTGATCAACCTGACCGAAAGAGTTTGAGGAGGGATCGTTCATCAACCACCCGTCAGGCTAACTATTAAACTGCAACAAAACCATTCATGAGTCTACACGCTGACAAACACACACTTTCAGAAACAGCACACACATACACAGATGAGAATCAATTATCGATTAAGAATTATTTCTTAATGAAACCCGTTCAAAGATTAAAGATGACAATGAGGGAAAACTGATTGAAATACCAGTGGGTGAAGTTCCCAGCATCATGCCACTAAGGGGGTTGGGGGTGAGAGAGTGGGATTGAGTTTCAGTGGAACATGGAAATAAAGCTATTCTCTGACACCGTAGGAAAGTATAAGTTGGGGTCTGCTGGGAGAAGAGGGGAATAGAGGGGAATGCATCTCAAGACTTCACTCAAGCCCTACTGTAGTGGGGGCTGGGGCTCTCTTTTTCAAATGTGCATAAAATGTGAGATATTTGGTGAGTTATGTAGAAAGGAAGAGAATAACAGAGAGGGGAATTAGAGGAACGAGTGGTTGAGTTAGTGGGGGCGACTGTGATGCAAACCATGTGGAGCAGGGTCTGCCAGGGCAGCCTGCTCTGTTTAAACTGGAGAGGAAGTGACTGTGTGTGGACCATGCCAGCAAACAATCATCACACAGACACACACGCACACACAGACACACACACACACACACACACACACACACACACACACACACACACACACAAAAAACAAAAACTCACAGACACACACACACACACACACACACACACACACACACACACACACACAGACAGAGACACACGCACACACA
>JAOYSI010024722.1:0-27577 GCA_025775065.1 Hiodon alosoides | reverse complement strand
TTTCTTTGCCCTGGGGAAGCTGGGTTCAAAATCAGTTTCTGGGGGTTTGGGGCTCAGGATAACTTCTAATTTTAAAATTTAAGCCCCCCCCCCCCCCCATCCCAAGTTTCTATTGTCTGCTCATTCCAGCTGGCAGGACACAACAATTCTTGCCCTCACCTGAGCAGATTCTGTTCGCACAGGTGATAATAATCACCATAATAATAATTGTGGTGTGTATTCGAACTGAAGAGTGCAATGAAGACTTTTATTAGCAGTAACTATGTAAATGGGTTTTTCCTCACTAAAAAAACTGTTTCTTGAGTGACTTTTGAGGGGGGAAAAAAGAGGAATTTAGAAAATACATAGTAAATTCTGAAAGACAGCTTTCCGCTATAAAGAGATGCATGTAGATGTACTGTTTAGGGAACATGTTGGTGAGATTCCAGGAGGCGTCATCGCTGTGAAATTCTCAGAGACACAAAGACGTTTTAGTGAAGGCCTCAGGCTGTGTTGGAATTTACTTTATAACAGGAAGGGCCATTCTCCTTTGCCAATGGCCATTCCCACTGGGAGTCCCCTCATGTCTTTCGGTAACAATGATGTAAACTTACTCCATCTCCAATTTCACAACTTATGAGGATTGAAAAATAAGTTGTTGGTCGTGGGATGAGTGGGGTCTATAAGTATAAAATGATTACTCCAGACGGTGTACAGTCATTATCTTTTGTATGCACCCATAGAAATACCATAGAAACGTATACCAATAATGTCATGGCGTTAGACTGCCATCTAGTGGTAGATATCATCAAAACGCATCATAAAACGAAATGAACTGTATGTGGGGATATATTTATATTTAAAATTGTTACTACTTGTGCTTAAAGCCAAATTTTGTATAATGTGTTTTTCTGAGCATGTAGTATGTAATGTTTATTCCCTATGAATATGCATTTACCTCAGTGATTACTGTGCCGGAAATGTTTTTTTTTTAATTCATTTATTTTGTGTTTATTTTTTTGAAGGAAGGAAAAAAGAAATTTGACAAGGAAACAGAGAAATATTACTCTGTTTTGGAAAAGCACTTGAATTTGTCATCTAAAAAGAAAGAGTCCTTTTTACAGGAGGTAAGCCATGACACTGTCATGTGACACACCAAAATGTAATTCCTATTTCCTAATGAAAACCAGTATGCTTAACATGTATATCATTTTTATTCTCTTAGGCTGACACACAAATTGATAAGGAAAGGCAGGTCTTTTATGATGCTTCCCTTGAATATGTCTTCAAAATTCAAGAAGTTCAAGAAAAGAAAAAATTTGAATTTGTTGAACCGGTAAGTTTTATCCTGACCTATTTTGTCATATATATTTAAATTAAATTGGTGTATATTTATTTTCTCTTTCTGTGATCTGAAACGCCTATCCATATCAATTTACGAGTATCGAGATGACGCTGCCAGTTTTGGAATGCGTGACTTGATTAATTTAAAAACATTCTGTTGCCCTTATGACCTGTTATTGTGACACATAAAGTCCCCTGATTCCAACCTTCCCTTTATCGTTATTTTGGTTATTTCGTTTCTTTCTTTGTGTCCCTTCTCATTGTTTTTGACTGCCGTTTCAGGCGTGTTGCAGAAAGGGTATGTGCATATTTCAGTCTCATGACCTTGAATGATTTTTTTTTGGGGGGGGGAGTTTTTTAACACAGCTATTACATTCCACAATCTGTTGTGTCAGACACGGAATAATAGTCGTAATATTTATTGGTTAACGCCGAATGGCCACAAGTATGTCTTGTTTATTAATGATAACGGTGATTCGGTGTTCCAGCACACCAAGCAAGCTCCTTTTTATGAAGTCACGTGCGTTTGAAGCGTTCATTTAGGAAAATGGAAAAACAGATGGAGTACTTGGAAAATAAAAAGCTAGCCTCAAACTCAGGTTTCAGCCCAGGCTTTTATAGGGGCACTTTCTTTGGGGAGTTTTGAACACCTGTGCTCCGTGATATAGGTTGGATGTGTTCAACTAATTAATCTGTGCAGATCTGGTGAATCTTCTGCACTTAAAATGATTACCTGCGGCACAGCGTTCAGACACTTGACCATTGCACGGAGTCTGTCAGAGTAAATGAAAGAATGCAATAGATTTGTGCTTTCCAGTGTATTCTGATATGGTACAATGTTCAGCGAGGATGTGAAAGGAGAATGGAAAGAAGCAGCTGCGTGTTATGCTGGCCTAAGTCACTCAGAACAGCTGGGGAAAGGTTAAGGAAAGTATTCTAACTATTTTTGGCTGTTTAGAATGTCAAGAAAGTTTGAAATATGTGAAAACTTTCAATATAATTTCAGATTTTGTCAGCGCAGTGTCTGAAAATCTGGCTTTTGGAGTTCTTCACAGAACACCTCATCTCCAAGTTTTCTACTTTCAGACTTTGGTAGCAAACGTTGCCTTTTCTGATGTGAGGAACTTGGATGACTCGGTGTTATGTCTGGAGGTTTGTTATTGGAACAAAAAGCAAAGCTCAAGGGTAAAGCGAGTTTTATGCAACCCTCAGACAGCCTACTCCCTTAGTTATCACAGTGCATTCTCAACTGGATAATGTCCTCAGGTCACCCGTGTATGATATCCAGCATCAACAACACAGTGCGTATGTACTTTAATATTTCAAGGATCTTGAGTGTAAAAGGCGAACAAACCTTCCGTATAAATAAAGGTTAACAAAAACTGCTCGAATTTCAGAAGGAGTAAGATAATTATAAAATATTGATTAGGAATAGGGGCAGCACTTTGACAGTCTTATGCTTTCTGGCATTTTCCACCTCGCTGGTGTTCTAGGCATCATATTTAGTTTGAGTTCACAGACTGCGGAAATGTTGAAACCGAGCAAGTGTGGTACAGTGTATTCTATGTCTATGTCTATGTGCCTGCATTACCTAGGAAATCGATCACACAGAACATTACGTGGCCTGCAGAGTTGCAAAACTATCAAAGCTGTACTGAGAAAAGTGTTAAAGTTTGCTTTTTAGTGTTAATCTAGACTATGTATTAAACTTTCAATTTAAATGCCTCTGTAAAATTACGGCGTTTTGAAGAGAGGATTACCTGGTCTTTCTTATGAACCTTTTCAGCTGCACTGACTCACTCAACATTGACATTAGGCATAACCATCGTCTTCTGAGAAAAAGTGATTTTGTCATTTCAGTAAGATGGCATTTCAGGCCCTATTCCCTCTCGTGTGTGCATCACAAAACAGCACATTTGATCCAGTTTTTGTTCTTCATCATAAATCGCCATACGCATATATTCACGGACAGAAATCACAAAGTAATAAACTACAGGCAATGCAGAAATCTATGGATGTCAAAACTGTCTGTTCTAGGCTGATTTGTGAAGTCTACTTAATCTAGCTAGGGACCAAAAGGGAAGTGTTGTGATAAGAGTAATGTTGATGATTTGTTTCCCTTAAAGCAAGGCACAAGGCACAGTTCTGAAAAATAAGTCGTGAGGCTTTTAGAAAATACTCAGGTAGAAGACTTTTACAGAGAGCGTCATGTTCCCTAGTGTAAAAATGTTTCGAACATACGAAGGAGCCATGCGGTCCTCTAAAAGTGGCTGACTCTCTATATATTTCCTGATCAGCATCTGACAGCAGTATTTAGTCCAAATATAAAATCTCCTCTGCATTCCTGCCAATTGCAAGTTGTTGTTGCCAGTTAGAACTTGAGATTAGATAATAGGTTAGTAAATAAAGTAAATAGCCGGAAGTCTTGTTTCAAAATAGTCTACAGAGATGCAAAATTTTAGAGTGACATTTTTTCCTATGTTTCCTGACACCATTTCCCTGGATTTTCTGGTTTTCCCCCTCTGGAAAATGCAATCTGTTCGGCGCTCTGTGACAAATTCTATTAGTAAAAATGCACTGTAACAAATAAAATGTGATTGATTTCCTGTATCGTCGTTTAATAAACGGTGACAGAAAAAGGTATACTGAACAATCAGTTATTGCTCTTGCACGTGTTGACAGCTGATGGCTTGTTTGTAATATGATGTGCCGTTGTTTTGTCCCAGCTCCTTGCTTTCCTTCAGGGCCTGTTCACCTTCTACCACGAGGGGTACGAGCTGGCGCATGAGTTTGAGCCCTACAAGCAGCAGCTGCAGTTCAATTTGCAGAATGTAAGAGCCCTCCGCTGCAGGTGGCGCAGGCCTAATGGTCTGGGAGGGGGAAGGAGATGGAGATAGAAAGAGAAATGGCCAGCTGCCACCTTTGAGGCGCAGTGGCGAGACGTCGTCGAAAATTCTGGGAAATGGTTATGTTGCCTCCCTAGAAAATGATCGCATTTCTCATTCAGTGCATCTCTCGAAATGTCTGTATAACTGAAGTGCCGTCATTAAGTTGTCCTAAACCTCCAGCACCATTGCCCCAGAGGGGGCTTTTACCACAATGTTACATCGGCTCAAGATTCCCCATACAGCTCTGCGATGTATAGCAGAGTACCCATAGGATGCAGTCATAATCAGTCATACAAGTTGAAACTCAATTAGCCATGTCAATAAATAAAAAAAGGTAATTAAGTCACACTATTATTTGTTAAGATAAAACGGATTCACTCCCTACCATCTCCAGCATGTTTCACCGACAGGCTGCCGGTGAAGTTTGATCTGATGTCTCTTTTTTTTTTTCTTTTTTTTTTCCCCCTCTGTAAAGACGAGGAATAACTTTGAGAGCACCAGGCAGGAAGTGGAGAAGCTAATGAGAAGAATAAAATCGGTGGAGCAGGATTACAAAGCCCCAGGACAGTGGACAATGGAAGGATTTCTGTACATCCAGGAGAAGAGTAAGGATCCCAGGCATCTCAAAGCATTTAACATCTCCATATACGCACATGTAGTTTCATCTCTTCAAAGCTGTGACCACTATGTGCAATGTTTTCTACCAAGCCCTTCTAAGGTGAAGACATCTGCCTCGAGTGTTTAGTCCTCACTGTTTACTTTCCGCTGTCTCATTTTATTTTTCCTGACTGGGAGCATCAAAAAAGCTAGGATCTTGCCAATGCTAACAGTGAATTATCTGATATTTATCGACGCTTAGATCTGAATGCCGTGGATTTAATTGAGGATTTAATTTTAGAAGCCTAGAACTCTGTGTTCCAGGGAGGGGGCAAAGTTGTGTGATGTTACCGCTGTGTCACACAACTCTTCCCTTCCAGGGCCCCTAGGGTGCACGTGGATCCGCCACTACTGCACGTATGATAAAGGAAGCAAGATCTTCTCCATGAGCAACACGGAAAATAAATCCGTGGGCAAACAGGTGTGGAGGTGTTTTGTTTGCCACAAACAGTGTTTATCCTTCCAAAAATATTTACAATGAATTAAAATATAATTAAGCAAAATGTATAATAATTCAGTTTCTTAAAATGGCAAGATTGCTGCCCAATCGTGTTTTACCTTTGAATTCTTAATGTAGTGGCCTGAAATGTTGCTGCAGCGGAAGGTGCATTTTATCTTTAAACTGCGATGGCATTTTGTGTGAAATAGTTTGACTTGAGTCAAGCACAGTGAGAGGTCTGTGTAAGTATACTAAAGTTATACTGAAATATGCAACTACATTTTTAACTACTATTTTCAACCAGAATGGCCTGGTCATGACTCCACCAGAAATGTTCAAACTGAAGTCCTGCATTCGGAGGAAGACTGACTCCATTGACAAGCGATTCTGTTTCGACATTGAGGTAGTAGAGAGGTATGTACTTACTTTAAATATTTGGCTGCCAGAAAAATATATTGCGCTGTAGGTATGGCCCAACTAAAGGTTATATCCTGCTCATAACTGAGCTGACACTTAATAAGTAGTGAAATTGCTTTCTGTCTCTGCTATGATTTGCAATTGTCGCTATATGGTTTCAATCTGCATTACCATCTCTATTTCCATGTTCATTAATATTCATGAAAGAGCAGTCCTTTGACTGATATTTTAATTGAGTGTAACATCCCACACATATTAGTCATGGTAAAAATGAGAAATAACACAATAATGGTCTCCGTGCTATTGAATCAGTGGTGCGATGGCATCCGTGGATGACTGGCTGAGCTCTTACTTCTCTGTGATACCCTGTGAATTACTGAACCAGTTACTGATCCCCAAAAATAATAATTACATTCAAATATGACAGCCAGCTCTCACTCAATTTTAAATCATAATACTGGTAAAAGCATACTCGCAAGGTGTTAAAAGCGCCTGCTAAACGACTAAGCTACTTACAGTTTTTCCATTCACTTATGCAACTGGATATTGTACTGAAGAAATTCAGGTTATTTACCTTGCTCAGCAACTCTCAATGTGGGACTTGAACTGGCAAGTTTTCAGGTACAAGCCTGATCCATTACATCACCAGCTGGCATAGGACATGTTGAACAAGAGAAATGTACATTTGTGACTATTTATCGGTAATGAAAGCTGTGTTCAATTTTTGGTTGACCCCAGAGTCTCCCCTAATGTACACAACACTGACTGGCATTTTAAAACAGCCGATTTCTGTTTTGCTCTTTGTACCCATTCCTCTCTTTCTGTTTTCATGTTAATGTAGCAATACCGTCTATCAAGGAACTCTTTTCAGACCTCTTCAGATTTTCTGTAAAGTCCGGTATGTTACCAGCAGTTGTCTCTGTGGTGCAGTTGCATGATTTCGCTTGTGCACTGCTATGGACCTTATTTGCTGAACATCCGCATTAGAACTTTCCACCCTTTACAGCAAATCACGCTTTATTTCTTCTGACAATTCATGACAATGCTTTTGATAATGAAGTCACGGAAATAATTTACACTCGCTCCTAAGTCTTAGGAGTTATTCATTTGCAAATAAAAGGGGATTGGGGGGAAACTGACTTAATTGTCTGGCTTAAAAAAAAATCCTTTAAATCAAGGTTTTTTTTCTTAATTTGCTTTTAAAACTGGAAATGGCACCGGGAATCTGGCCAGTGAGATTATTTCTCAGATTTCCTGAGGCATCAGCCGAGTCACCCCAGATAGCTTCTGAATGTCATGTTGTTTTTATATGGCTATATGACTATGTTTCCTGTTATGTATTAAAGCCACTTAGATCATAGATATCTCTATCTCCAAGTGGCCCTCAAGCTGACATGAGAGAATGAGTAATACTTCTAAAGGGTTCCTGCACTAACTACTACAGCAATTGTATTCAGTTCCCAGCAACTCTGCTTGTACCCACATCCATGTATTTACTTAAAAGTTAATCTAGATGCTCCATCTGCTGCTTCATAGAGGGTGTTGGCGGCTGTTTATTTCAAACGGCATTAATTGCACTGCTATATTTGCTGGTCAACAGCAAAAATGACTAACTAGTCTGTAAACAGTCCTGAAGCTCTGAGACTGAGCCGATCTTGTAACTGACTTGCACTATATAATATATGTTTCCTTATTATTAGTTTAATGTTTATGTAGTCTTGTTGCTGTGCACAGAGGATTAAAATAAGTAATGCTAAATTCTAAAGTTATTCTATTATTCACAGTTGTCAAATCCATACAGAGGCAGTGTTTAGAGGCACTTTCTGAAATAAATGTGTTTTTATTTTATCCCTTTAAGGACAACACAGATCTCTCATTTGAAAACGGCATTTTGCATCTTGGATCTCTTTGTTAATGAAGGTTATTAAACATCCTCCTTCTAGCTAGTTTTGACCATGTGTAATTTTGTTAGTGTTTTTTTTTTTTTTTTTTTTTTTTATTCTTCTTTTAGAAAAAGCTCAATAGTGAATCTTTCCTCTGTGCTGTTGTGATTTAAAGTGGAAAGTCAGCTAGTTGCACCACAGTCGTCAGCACACTTTTTTACACCTGGTAAAATGTGCAATTTAAAATGAATTCTGTTACGAGGCCTGGCCTGGCCTGGCCTGGGGTGGCTGCGTGAGCTCAGGGTAAAATATAAAATTTTTGCACTAAACGAAAACCCAATCAAGTCAAGGACAGAAACACAGCTATTCTGTGCATCGTATTTAGTATAGTTCCTCTGGATACAAGTCAGCAGGTGCTGGATGGTTCAAAACCCCTGGTTTCTTCCTTTCTCCCCCCAGGCACGGCATCATTACGTTACAGGCCCTGTCTGAGTCTAACAGAAGGCTGTGGCTTGAGGCAATGGATGGCAAGGAACCAGTAAGAACTTATTCACCTCTAACCTGTCTAAAGAGGATTCACTGTACCTTGTTGATGCTTTTTCAGTGGTAATGTGAATCGGGTAGTTTTTACCTTTCTTTGCTTTCCTCTTATCTTTGATCAGTGAAATTATTTGGGCAAAGGACCAAAAACGGGTAGCACTTCAGTTTGTATTATAGACATTTTTTTACTCATTAGTTTTTACCAATTACTAATAAATCTTCAGAAATTGGTTATTATGCCGAGTAAGATGTTGAATAGTATTTTGCATATAGGTAGTAAACAAAGGCGATATGGACATGATCATCTGTGTGTCTTTGTATATTATGTATGGCAGCAAGTTTGGTTTGTAGTTAGTCCAAGGTTTGTAATAAAACATGTGTAAGATTTTCATGCATTAGGGATGTAGCTTCAATTTCAAATTTTTCCTCATTTTAATGTTTACTGCCATTAATCCACTCTGACTTTTTGTAACTCTTTGCTTACCAAAATGGAACTTCCTTCCCTGGAACAGAACCTCTTTATGTTGATAACTTGCTGAAGTGAGCCCACAAATAACGTGGCATCAAATGGCAAAAAAAAGGTTTTTATTATTATTTACGGTTAGGGGTTTTAACATTTAGATTTAATGTTTTTGATACTGATAAGTCTGAGGCTACTGTGTCCATAACTGTCCTTTTATTCTTCAATAGATATACACCCTTCCAGCACTTCTGAGCAAGAAAGAAGAGAGTAAGTTTTTATTTTTTTTATTTTTTTTATCCTGTTTATTAGGACGGTTGCCCACAGTTAATATTTATAATGCTTTTGATTGAGGTTGACCTTAAGTGACTGCATACAGTCTGGGAATTTTTTTTGCGTGGCTACCACATGGCAGTAAAAAAAAAAAAAAAAGAATGAGTCTTGTATCAGAGGAAGTAATACGATTTTTAAAAAAATTCCCCCTCCACCTCTGGGGATAAAGTGAGTAACAGTGTTGTCTCCTCTATGTGTGTGCAGTGTTTCTAAACGAGGCTGGCTTTAATTTTGTGAAGAAATGTATTCACTTGGTGGAAATAAGGGGTGAGTTTACCAATTCTGTTATTGTCTCGGTTTCCGAGACTACTGGTTGCATGTGTTAATGTATAGAGCTGTGTACGTCATTTAAGGCCCGTTAAGCCATAAGGAATGGTGTTTGAAATCGTCCAACAAAATAAATTTTTCCACTACCTTATCCACACTTTTTTTTTTAAAGATTGAATTCAGGCTAGACTCCATGGTCATTCACAGTTGTTCTATGTGTCACGCGTGTCTGATGCACAGGAATCAACACCATGGGTCTCTACCGAATAGGAGGCGTTAACTCTAAAGTGCAGCGACTGATGACTTCAGTGTTCGGTATGAGAGTTTTTTCATTAAAGTGTCTTCCTGCTTAGCAAGCATGCGAATAAAGCCCTTTCAGTTCACCTGAACGTCCCACAAATGTGTTTCACCCGACAGCAACCAAAGCACCCACAGACATGGATCTGGACCCAGACACCTGGGACAATAAGACCATCACTAGTGGCCTAAAGAATTACCTCAGGTCAGCCAGTCCCACAAAACCCCCTCAGTCGACATGTATTATTGCTTACCGGGAAGGGAGGGTGTCACTAGAAGTTCAAGTGCTATTCCGATTTAATTAAAGTTTCATAAGCCTGCAATGGAGTGTAGTGTTGTGTTCTGGGTCTAACCTCGTGTTTGACATTGTAAGGTTTGCATTTAATACGCAAATGTAGGTTAGCCAACGTTTATACCGTGTTACTTTGCAAACTTTGTAAGCGTTGCAAGTCCGCCTGCATAGGGAGGAGTCAGTTATGCAAATGCATAGTGATGTCAAAGTGGTGAATTCCCTTCATTGCCTCCCGTGTCTCTGCTCCACTAGATGTCTCTCAGAACCACTTATGACGTACAGGCTCCACAAAGACTTCATCATGGCTGTCAGTAAGTTATGAAATGCTGTTTACTGGAAATGAGAGCAGAGGAGGGACCCTGGGGGGGGATAATGATTGTTAATGTATGAGATTTACTACTCATTTCCTCTAGACGCTTTGGAAGCCATTGTCAGTTGGAGACGTTCATAATAATTTCAAGTCCCTTTTTAATGTTCCTTGAAGATTTAGGTCAAAGTTCAAATCAAAGATAACAGTCATGTATGAGTTACTGTATTGGTGCAAAGCAGAATAAACAAACCCCCTGCAGCAAAAGAGTTGTTATGGATAATCGTCTTATATTAGATGCATGGGCCGCAGTCTTATTCGTTTTTTTATTATTATTATTAGATTTTTCGACCTTTGCTTTCACTTGAGAAATATGGGTAAAATGTATTGTTGCAGTAAATTAAGTTCTTGGTTCTTTCAGAGTCAGATGATCAGAACTACAGGGTACGAGCTGTCCACGCCCTGGTCCACAAATTGCCTGACAAGAACAAGGAGATGCTGGAAATTCTGATTAAACATCTGGTCACGTAAGCTTCTATTCATACCTCTCAGCTGTTTTTCAATGGTTAGCACATAAAAATTAATGAAAGTTTAATTTTATTTAGTTACATTCCACTTCTGCTCGAGGACCTACATCACTGGAACATAATAAATTATAACAGGTTCCATGACCCTCTTACTATTACTGTTTTTGACACTTGATGTTTGTAGTTCCTGTAATGCTAAGAGGGAAAATGACATATTTGGGCCTGGCCGTCCCGGGTTTGTCCGGCATTGGATTAGATTTTTGCGTGTTGACTTTGAACTGTTGGGTGTTGTCCTGTTTCCCCTACCACAGGGTTTCCACTCATAGTCAAATGAACCTGATGACCGTGTCCAACCTGGGTGTGATTTTTGGCCCCACACTGATGAGGTCACAGGAGGAGACTGTGGCGGCCATGATGAATATAAAGTTTCAAAATATAGTTGTTGAAATCTTGATCGAGAACTATGAGAAGGTGAGTGGGAGCTAAGTCAAGTTATTGCTTATTTTTACTGCTAGATTCTCACCGACATGAATGAGGTATGTTTTCTGGAGTACATTTTTTTTTTTTTAAGCTGGGAGGTAGAAAATCTATCAGTCCTCGACCCATGAAAGGCCTTCCTGACCTCAGTAAAATAATCCTGGAAGACAAAAACTGTGCTTGAGTTTACAACCGTAAGATTAGTATTTTTTTTTTTTAATGAATAAGGGTAACTCCTGAGGAAAATGCCCCTTTAGAAAGCATTGTGTTTGTGCAGCTTTAAGTAAAAAATATCAGTTATAGGGCTTTGACCTGTAATCCAAGAAAAACTTGGATAAAATATTGTCTGTCCCTGCTCGATTACCCTTGAAAATCATATTTCCTTATTTAATAATGTTTTTTTTTCTATTTAATGCTGACAGCAGGTGGTGCTGTGTACTAAGTTTTTAGCTTTTCTAAGGCCTTGTTCTTCATTTTGTTGCCGCATTTGTTTTGTCTACAGCCAATTCGACTTTAATCAAACTGGAAGCAGACAAACAGTGTAGGCGGATCATCCATACTGATTGATGTTCCATGCACAGTCATACAGCATTGCTTTGCTGTAAACATCTCATAGTAGGTGGTGTCTGAAGATCGTGCCGCTCGCTCTCCCTCGCCCACAGATCTTCCGGCAGGCTCCAGATCCCAACGTGCCTCTACCCCAACCTCAGTCCCGTTCCAGCTCTCGCCGAAGCAAGGCCATTTGTCTCTCCACTGGCCCCCGGAAACCGAGGGGCCTCTACACTCCAACACTGTGCCTTGCTGATGCCGATAGTGAGTCACAATTTGACTCTTCTCGTTTTACAAAAGCAGTACAAACTTTTAAGTGCCATTTGAATTGCGTTTTACATCTTATGGACTTTTGTTTTTTTGGGGGGGGGGGGGGGGTTGCATGAACCCTTTGCAAAGTGTGTTTCACTGTCATACTTTTTGCTGTAAAAGGCCAGGTTTCGTTTTATATTGCCGATTTGTGGTTGTTTATAGGATTCTTCACGCAGTGAAATTGTCCCGGTGACAACCTCTATTGCCCTCTAGGTGACACATTCAGCAGTAGCCCAGGCAGCACCCCAATGGGCAGCATTGAGTCGCTCTCCTCCCACTCCTCTGAGCAGAACAGCTCATCCAAGACGGCCTCCTCCATGCCCCAGGACAAGTCCACTAGCAGCCTGTGCTGGACACCCTCTCAGGCCTCATCGAATGGGCCCAAGAGCTCCGCCTGCACCACCAGCCCCGACTCCAGTTCCAAGGAAGACGCGGCCAAGACAGACGGGGAGTCTGAAGACACCCAGAGCCTCTCCTCAGTCACCACAGCAGGGAGGCGGTCCCCAGTGCTGGACCTGCCAAAGAAAGCCCCGCACAGCCTGGGGACTCGTGATCTGGCAGAGCTGAATCGCTCGGCTGCACCCTCACTGAGGTCACTCTGTATCTCTGAAGGTAAACTTCATCTACATTGATTTTGCCACCCATCTGAACTTTTCTCAGTACACAAATGGAAAAGAAAAACATTCAATGCGGTTTATGTTGGTAACTTTTCAGCTGAACACCACGATAAATCCCAAATCTTGATGAAATTGAGATGGAGAGTTTCAAATTTATTTTTGGATGGAAAAAATAAAGTCAAAACTTAAAAAAAAAAAAAATGCTTTAACCTTATTTATTTATTTATTTTTCTTCATCCAGGTCGGAGAAGCTGCAGAGGTTCTGTTCAGAGTCTGACATCGTTGGACCAGAGGGACAGCCCAAAGCTTCTAGTCTACCCAGACTTACCACCCAAACTAGCTGCCCGCCTCAGACCTGACTCGACTAGTAATGGCTACCAGAGGCCTGGTGCAGTGTAAGGAGATTTGATATTTTAAGAAAGTCAGTTTCCTGAAATAGTGAAGCCCCGTTTGTCAGATCCCTGCTATTTGTGAACATTAGAATTGGCTGTGTATTTAACATCTGCCCTAAATGTGAAGCAAAAGGGGTGGTTTTTTTCCCAACCACATTACTCACTGACAGTGGAAGGGTCATTGTAACCCAGGAACAGTTCTGCTGGCACGGCTCGTAGGAGGTCTGTTTGACATGTCAGGCAGAAAACAAATTAAGTTTCCATTTCAACTACGAGATATGAACCAACACTAATGGGTTGAACTTCTGAATTATCTATGGCAAATCTCACGACAGCGAGACTTAAATTTACAGCATTTCAGAATTTTTCCCTCCATCGTTGAGTACTTGTATTCTAAACTCGCTTTCTTTGTTGTAATTGAAAAAGCCTTATCTTGCTTAAATTGCTTATCTTTATTGTATATTCCATATTGTGTCTTATGCCTGCTTGGTTACGCATTTACTGCTTATCCTCACAGCCTTGTGTGTTCACGAAAGCCCGCAGCTCGCGTAGCCCTTGTGCAGTAAACGTTTTTACTTTACCTTTTTTCATTTTGGCTTGCTGGTCAGCGTTTTACTTTCTATTAAGAAAACTTCTCTAGCTATTTTTGCGATTATGTGGAGTTTATACTCTGTGTGTTCTCCACAGAAAAGTGAGTTACTGGGATTCGGTTTAGTCTTTGGTTGGATATATTTTTTAGTGAGTGTGCGCAGGGCTCTGCTGCAGTTTGTCCAACTTATGAGTAGTCCCCCACGTTTTGCACTAAACTTGTGAGTCATCTCGCTCCTGAAGTCCACAAAGTATCCTTGATGCTTGACGTCGCTTCTGACTCTTGATGCCGTCTTTGACGGCAACTTATTTTTTCTTCAAAGTTTAAGCGCGAATCCGTGTCCCCCCGCATTCTTGGGCTGTCTGCAGGGCAGTGTGCCGTTGGACCTGACTCTCCCGTGATGAGCAGCAAACACTGTCCGAGTCACAGAAACATTACATGGAACACCAAAGGGAACGCAGCAGGCGAGGCCTGGCATGGGCGCGGCTAGCACCCTTGTTGTCCGACCACCATGCAAAGTGTCTGACCTCGGCAGAATGTGGATTCACCCCAGACCTGCTGGAAGAGCTCCTGCTGTTGAATAAACACCAGGGGAAGCTGACGAGACTCATTGGTTATGCTATCGGCAGGAATATGGTTACTCTGATGGCAGTCAGTACCCAGATTGCTGTCAGATTGCAATAAGTCGCAAGCCAAGCTGTCGGTGGCCAATAAATTGGCCCTCCTTGACGTGCCCATCACGCCAGGCCGTGCTTTTGGGCCCATGGTTGATGACCGTAGGAACAAGGAAGCGGAGGAGTCTTCCAAGGCATTTGCCGACTTTTCCAGAAGCAATGGCTGTCTGTGATTTATTTTTTACCTCAGTGGTGCACCCAACCGCAACCTCATGCACGCCTCTCAATATCCGTTTTTTTTCCGGGCGAAGTAAGCTGCCCCAGTCTCGCAAGGCCGCGCTCTCTTAGTGACACACTGCAGATCGCAGCCCACAAGCAGCAGCCCAGTACAGTTACAGGTGAGGGTGTTCCAGCAGTGGTGCATGGGCCGTGATGAAGATCCCGTTACCCTGAAGGGATTGCTCGGCTTGCCACGTGACGGTGGACTTCGTTTTTCCCGGGGCTCATTTTCTGGCAAGCTCATTTTTGAAGGGCACTCACAGTGGAGATTAAGTGTGGTGTTGTGTTATGCCCGGTGAGCGCAAAAAGAGGTTGGGCGTTTGATTCAGTTTTGTGATATAGGAATGCTGTAACAAGTTAGATGCACCATTGCTAGAATTGGCATAGAAGCTTCAAAAGTTCTGGGTTCTGATGGTAAATATTTCTATTTAAGGGAACCAGGGTTATGATTATAATCTTACAGTCTCCTTCCTCACTAAACTGCTTGGTCAAACCCTAGTTATCAACTCCTATTCACGGTCTCAGAGCCTATTACTGAATTACAGTTGGTTGCTTTGTCCAAGGTATATGCCTTTACCCGACTTAATATTCACAAATGGTTGACTTTAAATATGGGGACATGTCGATCAGATAACATCCTGGGAATAAGTAGCCTTTTAGACTAGTGCCGGTACACTGACTCTAAAACAGTTAATGAATGAGTGGTGTTCCATTATGGCACTCATATTAGTGTATCCTCTTGAATGGAAAATCTGCAGTTCAAGTTCTGCTCATTGCCTGGCCTATTGGCAGTTCTTTAGCAGTTGCATTAGCTTGTGGTCTTCTTCTCTTCCAGTGTTGCTGCAAGAGCCATGCTATTTGAAAACCCGGTTGCCTCACAATCCACCCCTGTTGGAAGGTAGTTAATTAAATTTTGGTTAAAAAAAAAAGTAATGGTAAATGAGGTAATGGTCTTAGTTTCATTAGACATTAGCAGACCTCTTTCATTAATTTATTAATGTTTGACTGACTGTGCCTGTTTAACCAATTGTGGTCTTCTCTTGTGGCAAATCAGAAACGCAAAAGCAATGTACTCCTGCAAAGCAGAGCACAGCCATGAGCTAAGCTTCCCACAAGGGGTGATCTTCACAAATGGTGAGTTACCACAAACTAGAATCGACATGCACTTTTATGGCAATAAAGCAAGCAACCTCATGTTGCAGTAATCACCCATTTAAATCATTAGAAAACATCATTGGAATACTATTCCAAGTTGTTCATGTTTTTAAACCGGCATTTTATGACCACATCATGATTCATTCTTCTAGAAGTAGGGACCCCTTATGACCCTACTCTATGAACAAGAATTTTTTTTCCTTCAGTTTTTATCAGAGAAGTTTGTCAGACCTGTCATTGTCTTTGATAAATTAATTTTCAGATTAAAACTGATTTATGCATAAATACATTTTATTAAGATTTATGATGACGATCCATTGTCTGTTGAAGGGATTGACCATAAAATCAACATTTTTATAGGATTGTAATTAAATGTTAAATAATTATGTTCTATCCGTCTACTATTTAAATCAAGGAGATCTCAAAATCTGCAACTGGTTCTCACCAACTAGGCCATGGGATGTCAAGATTTGGAGAATGCTAGATTGCACCCAACTAACTGTTGGGTGCAGTTAACACCTGTTGGGTGTTAATTTCCATGGGCTGTATTTAAGGAAATACGTCTATAGTAAATAGCTGAGCTTTTACTACTAAACAATATATTTTTATTATGATTCAAAGCTTATGCATCACCTTTTATGTAAATGGATAAAAACATTACAGCAGTTGTAATATTTAGAAAATATTACGACTTGAATATTATAATTATAATATAAAAAATATTTGAGCTTTGAATCCTTTTGGATAGAACAGCCATAACAGAATATCTCAATTTCCAGCCCTGTCTCCAATTTTTGAGCAGCAGTTAGACTGTTGGCCCCTTTAAAATGGTTTATAGGGAACTGAAAGTTTTCCTGCATCTGTTATTAAAGCAGCTGGTTGCCCTGTGTTGTTCAGTTTGGTGTATTTGGTTTTCTATGATTAGCTAATTAAAACAGCTTGGTGCTTTGAGTTTAACAAAAAAAAAAAGTTAATCTGTAAGTAAGTAACTGTTTACAATGTAATTATCCCTTATTGGCTTTAATATTAAGTATTAGCGTAAAGTTTCTCATTTTGAGCCCATGACATCACTGTAAAAAATCTGTTCTATTATACTATAGCATAACCATCTACACACATGAATACAAAAAAAAGTTAATACTCTATGTAAAAGCGACTGAAGTACTTTGCATGTAAGCTTACTCTATACATTTTGAAAAAAACCTTTTTAATGGTTTATATTTTTTGCGTTTCTATTCTTTTCCCAACAGTTTATCCTTCAGTGGAACCTGGCTGGCTCCAAGCAACATATGAAGGAAAGACAGGGCTTATCCCTGAGAATTATGTGATCTATCTCTAAGTTCTGAAGTCAGTGGCAGAAAGTACATTACATGGTATCCATGATAACAATATCCTGTCAAATGACCGTTGTAGAGACAGCCTCCTATTTTCTTGGCTGCTCCTGTGAACATTGTGCATAGTGGATATGCAGTAGTAATCTAACCTCAACAGCGAAGTATATTAGTTTGGTAATATATGCTTTCAGATCATTTTTTTAATGAAAATATTAGGTGCGAAAATTTTTTAGTTTAATGTGACCTCGTATTTTAAAGATTGCGTCACTGCTGAAGAATTACATGAGTACTGTAAAGATACCAATGTTTATGATCTTTAAACTAGGTGGGCCTCTAGATAAATATAAGCATATAATAGCCAAATAGGGAAGAACTCATTACCAATTTTGTAACTTACTGCTATTAAGGTACATTGTGTATTAAGGTACATCGTTTTGTTAATTGTGAACAAACTATATTAAGCAACAAATTTGATTGGGTTCAAATTACACTATGCACCAAATTTATCTGAATCACATCCATCAGTGTAGATATGTACAGCATTATTTCCATGAACATTTGATCAGATCACATGTCAGCAGTTCATCTCGGCGGGATGACCTGTTAAAGAAGCTCTGAATGGAAATGACAAAAAGTAGCACAGTGCCACTTTCAACCCCACCACTCCCCTACTCCAGTGCACCATTATAGGGATTTGGCATCACTTGTACATCACTTATCAGTACATCTCACTATAAGTCTGATAATATAATATGTTGTTTAAACATATTTTGTATTCCCATTAAGGTAAAAAGCAGTGTTTTTCAAACACATCTAAATTCATCCTTAAGTTTTGCATTTTGTAAGACATTGCTGAAAGCTGGAGAATGAGATAATATTCATTGGGATGGTAGGAGAAATCCAGATAGTTTAGAATGTATGTGTCATTGCTGGATGTGTTCGATGAGACAAGGTGGCACTTGTATATCTAATTTCTGTAATGTTATTTTTCTAGTGCACTGGTGTACTAGAAATGTGCATATTTTATTATTTTAACAAGTAGCTAATTTTATAAAAACTGATGATGATAATAATAATGTAGTTAACAAATGGGTTTGATATTTAAATATTTTATTCTGTTATCACTGTATTTTAAGCACACTCTGTTCTATATATGAAATAAATGTTTTAATAAATAAACATAAATAAATGTTTTAATAAAACATTCCTGGTCTTTTTAAATGTGTATATATATATATATATATATATATATATGACAAGATAAGATATGTGTTGAGGGCAGTTTACTGAAACTGTTTATGGTCAAAAATAACTATAGGCCTTTCCTTCTCCTATGTGATCATAGTCCTTGACCTTAAATCTAGGCTGTGCATTAAATATACTAATTATTCTTAGTCTTTGGCTTTTGAGTGACAAGAGTGTAATTTTATGTCGTATTAATGTTGGTTAATCCTCAGGTGGTCAATGAGCCATTTGAAAATGCTAACCTGGTAATTATATCTGAATGAAGGCAAAGTTTGTTTTATTATTAAGCTTTTTTTTTTCAAACTAAAGAAAAGGAAAGCGTCAAAGGTATCTGGTATCCAGGCAGCTGCCAAGATCAGCGTGTTCTTTTCCTTAAAAGTACATTAGTATGTGAGGTGACCTTGCCCTCTGATGCTCAGAAGATACTCCCTCCCTTTTGGTCTTGCAAAGTCATTTATACGAAATTACTTATTGTGCAGAAATGTAACGACGGAAACATTCTTTATTATAGTCTTAAACCTCAGGACTGAATTTAAAGCAAACGGTGTTTGTTCTGTTACGGAGCAATGCCTTTTGTTATCCAGGGTTAGTGATGAATAATCAGTATAGCTACAAGAAATGTAACCTGTCTACTCAAGTTTCCCCAAACTAACCATTATTTAGTATCTTTATTCTTAAGGTATTGAACCGGAGAAGTCTATAAATAATTCACCAGGAACCGCATTAGGCTACTGTAACAAGTACTGTAACAAATGAAAACTCAATGCATTTTCACCAAAATGGGTATTTCTTTGTCATTTGACATTCACATTACTAATCAATCTCTTAAAAGTAACAGATCTTGAAAATTGGAAGAATAATTACGGGTAGCATTTTAATAGTACGTTCTCTAAACATTCTGGTGAGCATTTTCCACAGGCTAAAGACTGATACTTTAAAATTAAATTAATAAAATAATCACAATGCAGCTAATGCTAGAAGTTTTGCATGAAGTAGCTAATATTTACAAACTGAAAACCGATGTTTTAGTAATTTAGGTTACACTCATTCTTGAATTCAATTCAATTCATATGCAGCCAGACTGCACCGAAGTTATCAAATAACTGTATGCTTAGTTTGTAATTATTTAGAAACACTTTACAACCTGTTTCCACCAAGCTAAATTTGAGCGCAAGGTAACTAATTAATTCAGCTAAAGGAAGATCATTAAATATAGTGCACTGAAGTACCACGGTTTCCATGGCAGTAGTGTTTCTTTTTAGTTTCCTCTTGATTTTTATCATAGACTGAACCCATGGTTTGTAGGCTTCATTTGTTATGAAACAGGAGGGGTTTCACCATGCCTGCCAGCACCTTGGGGAGCTGGGATGCAATGACCTCTGTCATCATCTCTGGAAACTCCACCCGCATGGATTCGGCCTGGATGAAGGTACTAAGGCAGTACAGGTTCAGCTTCTTGACAATCTGGCCACAGGAGAAAGTATATGTTAGTATACATAATAACAAATATACCCAATATTAACAGATTAAGTAAAAAAATACATTTTTGTGGTTGCTCTCTAAATATTTGATCAATTCTTGATCGTGTTACTTGGTGGATATAATTGGTGGATTTGTTTTTTTTGCCATGAGTAACAACAACTTATGGGAGCTCTGTAGATGTCAGCCAGTGCTTATACTTTGTAATATTTAGCCATTACAACTATCCATACAGGATAGCTATCATAGGCTTCATATTTAAATAAAACAGGCGGGTATCTATTACAATCAGGTTCCCAGAAATAAAATCATAAACTCTACTATAACTCTTAAATTTCCCAAGTTCTCTCTGTGAATAAATTCCTTTCATCGAACAATTAGTTAATCGAAATAAGACATTGATGTTTATTGCAGAACGCCTAGCATTGTTTATCAACTTAAAAAGCAAAAGCCTCATTCAGAACCTAAGTCTCTCAGACAGCTCTGGGTTCATTTCACAAATCTTAGTATGGAAGTAGAGGGAAAGTCCCTTCCTGGTTAGTATATCTGACACCAATCTGATTATTGGATTTTTGCTCCCCCATTAGCTAAGATAATTGTAACTGAACAACTGAACAGTAAACGGTTTTACATTAAATCGGTATCAAATTATCCATATTACTTTTCTACTCATGTTTTTCTTAGTAAGTCATGCTAAAATGAGACCGACGGGACCTACGTCGTGCATGTGGTCCATCAGTTTGGTCAGGTGATAGAAACGCTGAGAGCGGGCCACCACACCTTTCTCCTTCAGATGAATGGCTTTGGTGAGCTCACCGATGTAGCTCTGTCTCATCTCCTCAAACTGCGCCTGACTTTGCAGGCCTTCCAGAGGCACTAAATGGAGACAGAGGCAGTGACATTACATCCATCTCTCTGGCTCCTGTATCCGGTTGGCACCGGTACCCAGGAAAGTGTCTCGGGGGTTCGAACCAAAAGGTACCCAAAAAGGAGCTTTCACTGTCATGTGGGACGTTTTTGAACTGTGCAATAACTTCTGACCAACGCTATGTCTTTTATTACGGTTTTGGTTCTCCACGTGCCTGTTTGTGCCTTGGCATTGAGTCTGACAGCATCTGGAATTCTGCTGGAGGAATGCAAAACCACTGTCCCTCAAGAATGTCCATCAACTAGGCATGAGCGGAAAACTGTCTCCGTCATCTTTCCAGTACACCTCATAAATGCCTGATCGGATGCAGATCTGGTGTCTCCTGAAGGCCATAACATGTGCTTGCACTCGAAATTAATCCACCGTTTCCATTTGCCAATGATATTATTCCCTTATAGTTCTATGAGGACATAACCTTAGTTGTTTGGGAAACATCAGCAGTTTGAGCTGTCTTAGTCACTGGTGCTCCCGCAAAACAATGCTGGCCCAAACAATCACCCCTGAGGTATTCTGTCATTATACATACATATACATACATTTCTAAACAATTACTAAATTCAGTCTGTTGTGGAAAATTTACCCTTATTTCATAATTAAATACAAATCTTAAGACTCTACAATATTAAAGTTAATTAACTCATTGTTACAAAGGTTCCTGTGGAGAACCTATGATGGTGACATATTGCCTCAGGGACGGATGCCCAGACTGATTGTCCTGGGTGAATTATTGTGGGGACCAATTTTCTCGGGCATAAAATGGCCCAGGGGATAAATTGTTTCAGGGTGAACTGATGGGGATGAATTGCCAAGCATGTGGCAAGTGTATGGATCTGTTTAAAAATATATTTCTTTTTTGAAGGGCTTGAATTTTCGAAGAACATACTGTATGTGTGGGCTGATTTTATAGAAGAAAAGATGAAAAGTGTTTGTGTTTTTGAAGAATTTGGCACTGGTCCAAAGTGGTTAAAAAATCCTCCTCCTTGAGGACTGGCTGCACAGTGTGTTCTTAGTTTATCTCAAATCTCTGCACGGTTCTAATATTGATGATCTCGCACTCTGCGCTTTGTGGTTAATGTGTCACACTGAAACTAGGCCAACACAGAGCGGTGTTGGGTGTTGGGGTCTGTTCTTGGTCCAGACAGAGGATAAATAACCAACAGGGACGTACCAGTGTTCAGCAACAGCAAAGCCTTCATGCACAGAAACTCCTCCTTGGTCACCTGGAGTTTGGAAAACGCCTGGGGAATAAACTGCATCGACAAGCACAAGTCGTAGATTGGAGACTTCTTCATTCCCTCCCTTCAGATATTCACCATAAAAAAGTTGAGTTAGATGTATATAGGGATGTTGTTGATGATAAATCTTTAAATTTTAACCTGAAACAGATTAAATACTGTGTCAGATTTAATGCTGCCCACTGCTTACTCATTGAGAATGAGATCTGGTGCAAAGTACAGGTATTCACTTGTGACGTTTTGAAATGACCTCCAACCCAGAGAGAACACCATCAAGTTCATCCAGGAGTACTGAATAAGGGTCATTTGGTCATTGATGTGTAAACTCCGAAATCCTTTTAAAAACAGAAATATGCAACAAATAAACAATGGCACAATATATATCAGCATAATTAAGTAGAATGTTAACCCTATATGCAGGAGAAAAAAAAACACTCTAGTACTTCAGTGATTTTAATTAAAACCAGGGGATAGCAGCATTTATAAAGCATTATAATTGTTTTACACAAAACACTAACTCACTGCCCATTACCAGTGTTCATCTGAAATCCAGCAATGCAAAGGTGGATGGAGAACGCCATGTCCACGAGTTGGATGCAGCCTTAACTGAGCAGAGCACATTACCTGGCAGAGATTTTGACCACTTGACGATCCACACCAATTGTCTCTCACAGAGGCGATTGAGGCTGTTAAGGAGCAAGTTCGGCATGTCAGGCTGGGAGTTGTCATACCCAGAGTACACCACATCTGGCTCAATATTCTCAAGGACGCTAATGATCTGTGGGGAAAATTGCAGCTCTTGAATCCCAGGCATGCATGGTAGGGGTACCAGGGCCTGGCTGGCCCAGGGCAGGCATTGCAGGGAGCCGACCAACGGGGGTTTTGTCACGCCCATGGTGTTTTGAGCACCGAACTTCTTTAGTTTCCGGCCTGGAGCAAGAGAAACAGGATTGTCGTGGCAACTCCGACCTTTTAATATGTTAACACAATTAAAATGCTACCTCCTTTGTTATTTCAATTTAAAAAATATAATTCAATTCTTTTAGAATAGCTTATGTTCGGCTGAGTTTAGTTCTTATCCACGAAAGAGAGTTGTTATCAACCTTCACCTGTTTAGTCATTTTAGTGATTGTCTAACAGTCTAAGCAGTGCTGGATTAGAGAGTTAGACTGAAAAGCATATATTTACCCTTCCTAGAAACCCAGGTAATCTCTGTTTAGTCTCTCTTTTTGATGTTCCTAACATCATCTGTATTTTACCAACCAGATCTTCTCCATTCCAGTTTTCATAACTTCTTCCTTTCATCCTGACCAAGCCAGCCTTGTCTTTTTTTACCATCTTACCCCGTGGCACCACTCTCTCTATCTCCTTCATACCCCTGATTCTACGCCCCCCAGCTTCATCATTTACAGATGGAACAATGATGTAACTACCCACCGTAACGACAGCTAGTGTTACTGGAGTTATAAGGACTCTTTAAATAAATTCCCTGATACACATAGATGGTGCAGATCCAGCATGAATGTGCACAATCTTTCAGATGCTCAAGTCACAGCTTATCTGTGCGTACTTGGATCCTCTGACTCAGTCTTCAGTCAACCTGGTTGCATTTGTGTCCTGACAAAAACCAAAAGATGATGCAGCAGCAGATGATGTTCTTCATTGTCTGCATTGTAAACTACAGCCATACTGTATCATAATGACTTATGTCAATTTTGTATTTTCAGGAGACCACATTTGGGTATGGTAATACTTGGTAGAAATTAAAAACCTTTTAGATAAAAAAAAAAAGCCAGGCTGCTAGCCTTTTCGCTCTTCTAATGATTCCCATTCGTTTAATTCTTTGTAGCTAGTTTTTAGTTAAGGTTATAGTCAGCTCAAGTTAAATAATGAATTATGGCACATCACTAAATGAGTAATCTACAGAATTTACAAGTTAATGGTTATAAAGGAACCATCGAGATGGCTTTTTGTATTCGCTGTTCTCATCACAACTGCTTCACTGAGTGAGCTCTTCTGTCCGTGTGGCAGTAAGGCCGGACAAAAGTTGATACGCACGCCAGGTATGCATGAAACACTGCCTGCGCCAGAGGTTTAGCACGTGTTGGCAGAGATGCACATCCCTCTCAAGGGTACTGCCGGCCTGCTGGCGCCTTGAAAGCACTAAAGCAGGATACACTCGTTAGCCACAAGCCGTGAGAAACCCTGTCGATTAACCCACCCCAACCTGAGTGGTGCTCTGCCAATTGTGTTTTATGTGCCTTCCCGCTTCTAGTTTTTCATGGTACTAAAACCTAAAATATAGTTTTCCAAATTTCCCCAACAAAACCCTGCCGCTTATCTGCATAGCTTGAACGGCAGAAATGTGTTGTTGGAGGCTACCATAATTGAAAATGTGAGCACACACCATAAAACTCTAGTAAAACTATTCAGGTTTTTAAACATTTTAAATTAGCATCTGACGCAGTGTTTTGATCCCAAGCTATTATCAAAGATGCAGGCTTTTTTGTTAAAGATTGCCTTGATTTGAAGAAAAAAAACAGTATACTAACGATATAGTTAACCACTGGTTCAAAGGTACTCTAAACTATTTGTAACAGAGGAGATGCTTACCAAAAACACACAAAATAATTATTTACTTAAGAATATTTTTATTCTATATATAGAATTATTATTATTATTATTATACTATTTATAGTGAATAAGCAGAAAATATACTGTAGCAAATTTGCCAAGTTTGGCCAACAAACCTAAATCTATATTAAATTAACTATAAAAAAAATTAACAGAGAAAGTCTGACATGGCCAGGGGTTTATGAGAGTTGTACAAATTCATTTGATTTTAATTCCACTTTGGCTTGAACGTCAATTCATGTTTGGTGATATAATACATAAGTGCTGAAAAATTAAAGGACTCTTCCAATGCCCGATGGCTGACATAATATTCAATTCCAATTACAAGCTTGAACAGCACTGACCGCTCAAGGCTGTTTTGGTGAAACGTTCCACGAGAAAGTTTAGAAATGCATTAAATCATAAAAAGAGTACCTTTAACATACATAGTCTGCCATCGGATGAATGTGAGTTTGTCCCTTGCCTTTTAAGCCATAATGACACACTTTGCATGCTTTCATATTACAATGTTGCAAGCAATGTGTCCTGCTCAACACAATCTCATTCTGTGATGTTGGTGAATGGATATAATGTTGTAAAATAAAGTACTCAATGAAAATTGCTCTATTTTGTCTTGGGGCTATCTCATCATGTCCTCAGCATGAAATTCCATGCTTTCCAAGATATCCTCTTCCACCAAAAATTCAAAAACAAATTATGTAAAAAAGTATGGTTGTGGGGTTATCATTTTTTTCAGGCCACTAGGTAGAACCCCCCCCCCCCCCCCACTCTGGCCTTCACATTATGTGTTATACATGTCCAAACCCTTTGGTTCATTTGTCTATATTTTTGTCATTTGACTTATTCTCTATAATCAATACATTATACCTAAAGACTGGTGAATTCAGCTTAAATGTCGCCCTCAGTCAATCTATAGTTTCCAAATGCACTAAAAGTTAATGCACTGATAAATCGGAAAACAATAAATGAAGATACATTTAAAAAATATATTTAAATGCGAAGGAAATGCTTTAAATGCTTTTAGCTGGCCACCTCAGCTTATCAACAACGAAGCCAGGTTTTAAAGGGGTTTAATGCTGGGTTCCCCTGGCTGATCATGTAAAGCAGGAGCTAGATAATGGGATTGTACAATCCTAGTGTAGGCCATGGGCAGTCTCTGTTGTACCAGTACGGAAAGAGGAGGAAAGTTTGTCCTTTTACGTGGACTATCGAAAAATTGAGTGACGCCACCAGAAAAGACGGATATCCCCACCCAAAGTTTCTGGCAGGTCAAGGTGGACCCAATGGACAAACGACAAACCTTTGCTACACAGCAGGGTTTAAATGAATTTATTATTTTCAGTTTCAGATTACGTTATTCACCGTGGACTTTTCAGAGGCTGAATCCAGAATCCAACTTTAAAATAATGTAGGTGGATTAACTCTAGTGACACACAATTCAAATCTAGAATTGGTTGATATCTTCAACCATCTTTTAATTTAGTCAGTGATTGTAGCATTTCCCCAGTTTCTCTGACAGACCATCATTCACCCTTTTTGTTTTGATAATGAAAAGAGTTTTGCTAAGTCATACTGGAAATTAGTCTTTTTGTTTACAAAATAATGTATTTGAGAGACCTCTCGAAGACACGTTCTCTTGCCATCACTGCCGGTATATTGCTGACTTCAAACAGATTATCCAAGCAGGTGAATAATATTGTTGACATAGGCAGACTGAGTGAAAATGTAAACAGCAGAACTTGCCAAACGGCAACGTTAACTGGATGATACCTATAACGATAAGCCTGGTCGAACGATAAGTCTATATCGGCCAAATGGCCAAAAAAGGCCAAATGGATTGGGCAAGGTGGAAATATTATTATGGAGAATCACAGGCAGACTAGGAATTTTACTTCATCCATTTGATAATGGCACTGTGTTAAATGATTGTGAAGTAATTAATAAGGAAATACACTTTCTATATTAAACTGCATCAATCCCATCTATCAGAAGATGACTTGATTTCATTCTTTCACTAAATCAACAACTCTGTTAAACCTATGGATGTTATGGAGCCACTGAACAAATGACTACTGGTAAATCTCCTGGACCAAGTTGCCTAACTCCTTAATTTTATTCCAAACCAAAGAAGGACCCTCTTCATTTGGACAATTGGGGACCAATCACGTTATTGGCAACTGACTCAAGTTACAAACCCATGCCGACACTAATAGGTTTAGTGAATGGGCTGCAGTGTTACTACAGGGACATGGTTGCATTAAAATATACTTGCTATTGAGCAGCTATTTCTGTGTTTTTCCCCTTTGCTTCTGCTCATAGGAGCGATTGTATGCATTGTTGCACATTGCAGTTTGTTCCTGAACAGGTTTTTTTTTAAAGAAAGAACTCATAACAATATACAATCGTATAGATGTTACAGATTACAGTGAATTCATCGAAGATGATGGCTTTATATTGTTCTGTAATTTTTTTAAGGCTCTTGCCATTTTAGATCACTATTTTTTATTCAGAACTCTCTCTGTTTTGGGTTTTGAGGATTTTTCTAAATTTTTGTTAAGTGATAAAGATGACAAATAATAAAATAAGCAGCTCAGTGGCTATGGCCAATCGATTGAGGGATTGGTTTTGTGTGAGAGGTCAGATATGTTTGAAATGATAAGGAACGATGTGAATCTATGAATCTGAACCCATCTGGCTTTTATGTCTTATTTATTGGGTAAAAACATGAAAACAGTACATGTCAATTTGTCGGCCCCCAGTGATTAATAGGAATATGACTTAATTGTGACAATGCAATGAAGATAAGTGCATCTTTCTCACTGGCAGTTGAATTATTATGCAATAGTTGAATAAGATCACCATGCACTACATGGTCTTTTGATGCTTTCCATGTTACTCCACTGGGTTTTTAATCCACCGGCTTTATCATTTTCTTTGAAGGAACCAAAAAACCCATCTGCTGTTGGTGAAATGCATGTTTGTATGTGTGTGTGTGTGTGTGTGTGTGTGTGTGTGTGTGTGTGTGTGTGTGTGTGTGTGTGTGTGTGTGTTAAATACTAGAATCAGTAAATATTGATATAATTTTCTGAGTAGACATGCTGGGAAATT
>JAOYSI010024712.1:0-24245 GCA_025775065.1 Hiodon alosoides | reverse complement strand
TCTGCTTTTTCGTCCCCCGGCAAAACCATAGAGCTCTTCAGTTCCTCCTCACCGCTTCAGAGAATAAATGCAGAAATTAAAGTTGAGGAAACTGAAAGTCTGTCATCAACTGATGTGGTCAGAGAGATTACTCAACTGATGTGGTCAGAGAGATTCACACTACCAGGTGAGTGTACAATAGGTATGAATACAAATGGTTGAGGAGGGTGTGTAGCTGCAAGAGAACTAATTATCAAACTAATTTGATAAGCAAACGGTCTGATTACTTACACTGCCCATTCCAGAGGTTCATTTTTTATGGTGTTATACAGGCTCTGGGGGAAAAGAGAGAAGTTAGTAGAGCCCTCATTCTATTTTTCTAATTATCCAAAGTAATAATGCATGAATTGACAGCTTTAAATATTCCAAGAATAGACAAAAGCTCTTGTTCAGCTTTTGGAGTACTAGCAAGAGCACACCCACTTACAGGCCTTAACAGAGAGCTACAGTACCCTGAAAAGGTAATACCCCCGAGTTATAAATTCTCAAATACTAAACTGAACTAGATTGTGCATTTAAAAAAATAAATAATCAAAGGCCAACTTACCTTCAGCATTTCTCTACGGAAATTCACCCCATCATTCATACCATCCAGATTTGTCACAAAGCTGGCAAGAGACATAGCTTTTCCGACATTCTTGGGACAGAGACATGCATAGGTTTATCAGGACGCGTTTTCCCCTCAGTTGTAGCTTGTTATGCTAGCTGTGGATAGCGTAACCACTGTAGAAATCTTCTCTCCCCGCCCACATTTGTTCATTCATTATGTTTTTCCTGCCTTTCAGTGTCACCGTAGTACATTCAGACAACCAATGCGCAATATGTGGTTTTAGCATTTTGGCAGTCAAAATAATGAGTTTTCTTGCAGCCCTTCATAAACTGCCTCTCAGTGCTGGCATAAAAAAATGCCTTTTTTAAAAGTAATACTCTCTAACTCCATTTAGCAGCATTTAAAAAATAATTCAACTAGACCCAAGTTTTCTTCTTGTATACCAGCTACAAAGACTTACCTGGCCATGAAGGTCAGAGTTCAGTAGCATTACAGCACAGGTGAGAGTGAGCGCTGCACCTGTGGGGAGAACAGGGCAAGGGATAGGACTGGAATAGCACATAGGTAGGCAACTTTGAAATGTTTCTTTTGCAAACACATCAGCAGTAATCTAAATGAATGTAATCTCATATTTTCTAAACATCGGGGTCTCCTGACATGTATTCAAAATACTTTAAGTCCTTGTTTTTTTGGAAAAGCTCCAGGGTTTAAGGACAGTGAATTCACTCTGCCTGAAGACTAAACTGGGCAGCTCAGGAAGAGGCCGCGCCCAGTGCAGAATCTGTTCATGTCAGAGTCAGACCACAGGAAGCCCTCAAACAGCATCACGAGGACTAAGAACACAGGCATCTGAATCTGGAACATTGCAGGCACGTGGGATTGTAATTAAACAGATTCTTTATTCAAACTCCAATCTAACCAATTGCAATGTCTCCAGTGAGTTCTCCAACACCAGAAAGCTATGGCCAAAACTGTGTTCCAAATTTCAGCTAATCTATTGCTACTATATTTGTGGTCACAACATTGCCGGGTTTTTTTTTTTTTTTTTTACAAACACAATCCTAAGTCTGGATCAAAACCCACTTCGCACACAAACCCCCTCTTGGTGAGGACCACAAACTTCAATATTTGTTTCCACAGAGCTGAAGCAATGTTGCGAAAAGACCTGGCACGCTACCTTTGGAGAAACTGTCAGGGTTGCACTCGTGGAATCGACAGGCAAAATGCTCCAAAACACGTTCTCTCTCCTGTGTTTCTCCAATCAGCACAACCACCTTCAAGAATGACCTGGTACCAAATAACCAAAAATGATTTAGCTTTGGTCATGAATGAATCATGACATGTGTAATCCAATCACATATTGTACTGTTCCAGTAGTCCAGTTACTACATGCTACCTACAGATAAAAGTGGTAGAACTATCTAACCTATCTAACTGTACTACCCAGTTAATTGCTTACTTTTCAATGTTTACCATATTTACAGTCAAGCATCTTTGTATTGCACTACTACACACTACATCAAAATATATTTGTGAACGCTATTTCAGAAAAGCTGTTAAACAATATATACCATTTCTCTGCCAAAAGTCTCAATCGCAGGGCTCACCTCAGGCTTTGGTCCAGACTCAGACCAGAAAAGTCAAAGAACTTCAGGTACTCCTCCCCCACTGCTCGACTGAAGTCGTTGCTAATTTATAAAGAAATAATAATAAGAGAAGTGAACACGGCTGTGTATTTGACCATAAAATTGAAAAAAACGCCTAGCAAAAATCTACAGAAGCAGCCAGTGTGCAGATAAAAATGAACCCCAGGGAAAAGGTTTTATTGAACAAGGATGCCCTGAGCTATCATTTCAGGCAAACTCGTGCTTTGCCCTTACGGACAGCTGGTGGCTTCAGTTAAGGTATTGGACCAATTAGATGGCTGCACTGAGTAAAGGCATCTTGTATGCTATAAAAAAATAACCGAATGTAATTTGGCAATTTATGTCTAGCTTGAGTCTTGTGGCTTACTCCTTGTCTATGTGCTTGACTACATCGGTGCGCTGCATGTTGTCCAGCCGGTAGAGTTTCTCAGCCAGTCTGCGTGCCTGGTCCCGGTTTACACATCCTCCATTCACGCGGAGGACCACTGGTTCCAAGGGCTCCGTTTGCTCCCCGATCTGTTGTGGCGGTGGTGGTGGAGAGGCCTGCTCAATCTGTCCTTGGTCGTTTGCCCCTTCCTTTGGTCCCCAGGGAGGACTTTCTGCCCGTTTCATGCCACATTCCTGCTCCGACAGTTCCATCTGCTCCAGTGGCTCTGACTCTCCGGTGTATTCCGACAGTTCCGTCCGTTCCGGCTGCTGGATCAGCTTTGACTCTTCTGTCAACGCTTCCTCCTTGGTGAGGAGAGGTGGCCTTAACTGTTTCGGTTGCTCCGGCTGTTCCGGCTGTTCCGGCTGTTCCATTTCCTTCAGACGGTCCAATGGTTCAGCTTGTTCCTCCAAATGGTCCACCTGCTCTGGTTGTTCTGGCTTTTGATGGTAGCCTGGCTGTTGGACCCGCTCTTTCTCTTTTGACCACTCTGTCTTTATCAGTTGTTCTGATAGTCCAACCTGCTCCAAATGCGTCATCTGCCTCAGCTCATCTGATTGTTCGAGGTGTTCAGGAAGTTCTATCTGATATAACTCCATTGCCAGCTCAGAACGTTCTAGTTGATCTTCCTTCTCCATTGTCAGTGCTTGCTGCTCCCTAAAACAAGGCACAATATGCTGATGAATACAAAGTGAGATAAAACCACAAGTGAAAGTCATAGAATCCTAACCTCAATAAGGTTAGTTATACAAAGGGATTTACACTCCATATAAATTGTAACAACATTTTTGTTTCAAATATTTTCCAGAAGATTGAGGTGAGGTGAACGGCTTTAAAACAGTATGTCGAGTTGATTTCAAGCATGAGAAACTTTGAGAGCACCTGAATACCTGACCCACCTTTGTCTCTGGCTGTGAATGTGACTGAGGTCCATGTTGGACGCTTCCTCATTCTCATTCTCCTTTTCAGCATAACCCATAGTAGCTGCCACATCTTCCCCCTCCACCTCCTCCTGCTCCTGCTCCTGCTCCTCCTGCTCCTGCTCCTCCTGCTCCTGCTCCATTGCAGAACTGGCTGTCCGCTGTGTGTGCAGTACCTCAGGGATGACTGGATTTGTATCCCCCCCCCCCCTTAGTAAGGTATCAGGATCGTTTGGGTGCCCTCCACGGTCTGCGTAGCATGTCACCCCAGGAAACACTGGAGTCCCTGGTTCTTTAAAAGGCTCTCTAATGTCACTTGCCCAAGTTTTTTCAGTCCCTGAAAGTGGATCAGAGCAACAATCTGTGGCTGCAGACTCAGGCTCCGATCCCCTGCCTGGCGATGTGGACTGGCCTTCAGTGGAGGGTGAAGCTACACAGCACTCAGTGTTTACTGCGATACCTGCACCAGCATCAGCAGGCCATTTCTCGTCCTGTCCCTGACATCCTCCTATCCTGAGTGACTTACCCAGCTGCATTTCTGTGAAGCGGATGAGAGGTCATTCTTAGGTGCTTGTAGGGCAATAACACTTAATTTTACAATAATTATCCATTAACTCAAGATTTGTGGAACAGGTTTTAGCATGCATTTAGTCACTCAAAACTAAAGAAATGTAAGATACCACTGCACACTAAGAGAAGGTCACAATATAACATTACTAGAACATTTGATAACAACATAATTTATGGTCTCCTTGAGAAGCTTCTAGCAGAGCCAATACTTACAGAAAAACAAAAACAAATCAAAGGTTATACACTTATTTGATTAAAACAACATTTTAGAAAAGGAGAAAATTAAACGTGGAAAAAACGTTATTTTGGCAAGTAAGTATCATGTATCAGGTAAATCATGAGAACAAGGTCATCAGTACTAATTACAAACAATTATCACTACAGTTTGAAACATCAAAATACTGATCATAACGGTGCTTGCATACAAAAATTGACGTCATCCTTGTACCTCTGTCACACGCGCGCTGTTCCAAAGCAGAAGTCTCCTCTCCCATGGAGTAAGTCTCAGACTCCTCCCTGCTTGGGCTCAGCAGATCATATTCCTGAAATATTAACATAACAACCATAACACAACGGCTTGCTGACGAGAAAATTGCACAACATAGGCAAGGATTACAGATCGGCCTAGCACATTAGGTGGTTGTCATTTTGCAGACAAAATGTCCTGCTCCACAAATTCAGTAACATTCGACAAAACCAGTAACACTCCACAAAACCAGTAACACTCCACATAGCAGCACACAGACGAAGCTCTAGACATGGACTGCACAACACAATGGACAAGAGATTGACTATGTTCAGGGCTGAAAATCAGAAACAGTTAAGCCCCTATATGGTGGCCTCCCAAGCGTCTCAGCCAGCGAAGGTGCTTGTCTGAGCAAAAGCCGGTCCCCATGATCCAAAAACTGCAGGAACTAGGCTCTAGGCCCATATGACCTGGATTACCAAGCAGCCGTGCATAGCTGGGTAGACAGCAGTAGAGTAATTCTTAATCAGCTTCCAGTGAAAGGCAACCTCTGTGACTTCCTGGTGCACCACACAGACAAACTCATGGCCTCAAAGCATTAGACTCCTCCTCATTACCACCCCCTTCCTCTGCGACTAATCTAACACTCAGCTAGCAGGGTGGTATAGTGGTTAAGCCCACTGTTGTGCTATAAAAGGCTACTTAACTATAAATAAAAAACAGTTAATACATAAGTTATGAGAGTCACTCAGAATAAAGGCTTCAGGTAGGAAAACAATGATGATAAAAGCTACTAAATCTAGCCTTCTTAACACTTTAAAGGGATAATGAACAGTAAATACAAGGGAAAAACCCAAGTAGGTAGTGTCAAAGAAAAAAAGACAATAATAAAGCCTGAAAAAGAAAGACAATAGGAACAGACCAATGGGAATAAGTGTAGTGGTACAGTCATCCAAAAGTGTCACCACGTTCGACCCAGTGAAATTCAATGACCCATTCATACATCCTAAGTAAAAGACATAACTCCTAAAAACATCTGCTAACTGAACAAGTACGATAAACACACTCCCAGAAACAAGATGATTGGACGGCACAGCATTAGCATCTGCACATCATTTTCTTATATGAACCGAAAGAGCACACAGGACAGGAAGTGCAATTCGCCGTGGAAAACAACACACAGATGAGAAAGACAGCAGTGAGAAAGGCACGTCCTCACTCACACACCAAGGATATGAACATTTTTCCCAAGTGTATATACAGCGGTGACTACTTTGTGCCAACTTAAAACAAGCCCTGCACATGCACTGAAGATAGATCTGTGTGGTGACATCAGTACACAATTCTCTTCACTCCCAGTAGAGTAATTAGGCCGTTTGTAAGGCCCTCCCCATTATTAGTATGCAAAAACTACATGCTCTGATTAGAACCTTTACATTGAAGCAACATTAAACTGCATTTGAACTACAAGTCAATAGTACAAAGAGGGCTACATTAAACAGGCAAAATGGTGTGAAACCTTTTTATAGTCCAGAGCTAGACGGCTGTTCCACTTCCTTCCCCCATTTCTGTTTAATTTGAAAAATGATTACTGTTAAAAGTGTCGCCCCTGAGCGTTAGGTTCAAAAACTGCATAGCGTTACTCCAATAAATACCATGATGTTGGTACCATGATGCAAATCAACCGTTATATATAAACGATGTCTGCTCAACAAATACATAATGTACTGATATTTTAAAAACTGGGTTGGACTCACTCCTGACAATCCACATCAGCATAGAAGGAATCAATATTATAATATGTACTATAACTATCTACATAATTACTGTAAATTACAGATTTCATAATGTGCATCTAATTATTTGTATGTTATTTAATTCATTTTGTTATATTAACTGAATCGGACCGTCCTGAACATGACCTTTGAAATTTATAAACACATATTTACCAATTTTGCCAGAAGGAACATACAGGACAGCATCACACTTTACACATCTTATCCGATTGGCTTTACCTGGTGAGAACCGTTCCTCTGGTCCAAGCTAGGAGCACAGGGCCCGGTCACATACAGAAATTCAGGCATGGGACTCACATCTCCTTCTTCCCCTGGATCCTGGGGCTGAGGCTGAGACCAAGACAGTGGATTTTCAGTCCAGTCCACATCAGGACAGTCCCCTCCACTGCAGTCAAGTTCGTCGGCTGAGCTGGACTGGGAGGTATCAACGGAGGCTGCTGAGGGAGGAGGCATCTCACTAATGGGGGAGGAGGGCATGCTGGGAAGGTCCTCATTCACCTCTTCTGCCTTGTCAAGAGGTTTTGCCTCTCCATTTTTTTCATCTTCCTCGCTCTCCTCTCTAGGTAGGTCAGCCTCAGGTGTCTTGCCCAGTGCCAGTTTCTCCATGTAAGTCCATAAGCCTTGAGGTAGATGAGAGTCAGAATCCCACTGGTCTGATAAGACGCAACCCTGGTCCTCCTCCATTGCTTCTCTAAGAAATGATCAGATGACGCAGCTGCAGAGGAAGCAAGCGTTGTGGTTGGGTTTTATACTTCCTTCTCCTTGACCACAAAGGTGTCCATTTTGGTTTCAGCTAATCCATGAGGTACTTTCACAGAGAATCGTGTATAGTTCCTATGACAACCTGTGATCTGTAAAGAAAGCATGAACGCGACTGTCAGACTCACATCTCCAATCATGCAGTTCATACCTAGTGAAAAGCAACTTTTGAAAAGTTTAAAACACGAGTAGCTTCAAGTGAAATGTAGTCAACAGTACTTAATGTAACACTCTTATTCATGTAAAACACTGATAAACCTGAGCATGATTTGGATCAAGTCAATTTAAAAAAATAAGCAAGCCCATCTGACTGTTGACAGCTATGCTTTTCAAAATGGAGACAAAAACCATATGGTTTCATTCAACCGGGGTTCTCCACCATCAACTCATGCAACGCGTGTGTAACGACATTTCTCCGTTTTAAAACCATGTCATTTTTAAGTGGGTCATGGTCATTAGTTGGATTAAACTCAATTCCTACACACTTTCTTGTATATAAACCAACTAGATTAAAGTTTAAAACGAAGCCTCAAATGACACAAGAAACAAACAAGGAAAAACCACAGTTATGTCCCTTCCCTCACCGACAAAAAAAAGACCTTGGCGCTAAGTTCTTTTTATCAGCCATTTTGCAACTTTTTAAAAATAAAACCAACCCTTACCACCGTTTGGAGATGTAGCCCGTTCCCTCAGTTCTCTAGTTAGCTCAAACCAAGGCGGAACCCAATACACTTCTCTCACTCTATCTTTAGGAGCCCCAGCGGATGTGCTTTGCAATAAATTTTGCTCAAATGTTATTGCACTTATACACTTCCTGCCCACAGACAGGCAACACCGACAGACAGAGTGGAGGTGGGGAGTGATAGAGAAAGAAAGATAAAAAGCAAGCAGGCCCATATTGTTTTGCATTATATGATTTTTTAGTTTGATTTCATCACATATTTGATCTAAATCATCAGAAAAGGTTCACCAGCTTTTAGAATCCATAGAAAATCAACCACTTATAAAAAGGGGATGTTTGAAGCTATCTATTGTTAATGAATGGATACTCATTTTGGGCCCTGTGAAGGGAGTCTCACTTTGGAGTCTCACAACGCTCTCACAATGCCCCAGCGACAGGCTACATATAAAATAATTACAATAATTGCTCCAAACCTGCAGGTGAAGTGACAGGATTGTCAACCAAAGCATCTCCCATAATCACTCTTAGAATCCATCCTAGTGCTCAGTTAATAGAGCCCCAATGACTTTTGCAAAGCTGAGTTTACACCCAATTAATTAACAGATTTACTGACTGCAGTCTACATAATCTTCTGTTAGACAGTTTTGAAAGGGAAAACGCTGATCCCCTTTAAGCTAAATGAATGGCCACGGTTGTTGATTTAACCTAAGCGCAATACCTTGTTCTATACCTTACACGTAGTGAAGCAACAGTACGTTGCCATTTCCAGAAACAAGCTGAAATGTGGGACAAAATATAAGGACAAAAATGTTTAAATCAAATAAAAGATTCCAAAAACAAGAAGACAAATTAAGAGTCCATCACATTCCTTTCCACAACTTCACTCTTGCCAACATTAAAAGAAGTTGCCATCGTTCACGTCACATAACCGACTTCCAATAACTTGAACCTCCTTGCTTTGCATTTCCTGTTCTAGCACTGTAACCCCTCCTACAGGAAGTGGAGCACGTTAGCCACAATTCATCCGCCCAGGTGTATGTTTGACTCGCTAGGAACCAGACTAAGAGACGTCGCTGAACCTACTGAAAACAATTGTCACCGCTCGATTCAAACTTCACCCATCTCAAATGCAGATCTATTCTGTAAATCTTCATACCCACACACTAACAATATTAATTTGTATGACAAGAACATGAATTAGTTTTGGGAGACATCATTTGACGATCATAATGGCAATTAAGGTTTAAAAATTAAATGTATTACAAGTAACAATTTATTTTTCTAAATATATTACTTGTATCAGAAATATATTTTAGTTTTCCCTTTCATCCAGTATATGCAAAAATTACAATTATGAGCTTTCTTTGTTTCATAATCTAAGTAACCTTACTTAACAGATATAACTGATGAAAATATTATTTTTTTTATTATTATACATGAGCAGTATGTTCGCAGCCTTGAATGTGTAAGCAAACTTACTTGCTAAATATTTAAGTGATCTTAAATTAATGGTTTGTAGATTAAAGTAAAAATACACTTATTTAGGGGACCTCTGCATTGCACATAGTGCTTCAGTTCACACTTAAGAGCGTTTCTGTAATTCCATGTACGGCCACACTACTGGAGAAGTGAAGGGGGTGTAGCACATGGCTACAAAACGATAATGGTAGCTAATTTGACTATTCTTATATAATTCCTGCCCTGGCACGTCCGTCTTTATGCATGCAAGACTCAAAGCACACGGCTGTGTGTATTTCAGTGTGACGCGTGAATGCGCGCGTGTTGCTTTCGCCTAACGGAAGACCGTTGGGCAGCAGACGCAGCGCCACAAAGGTTGCAGATCTGCAGCAAATTCAGGAAGAAAGATATGTCAATTACACATCTCTCTCACACACAGAATTTGAAAGAGAAGGAGGGAGGGGCTTCACTTGTTTTATATACTCAGTATGATTTGGAGATAGAAGCAAAGGAATAGCTAAAATATTGTATATAAATCTCTGATTTATATAGAAAATCCCTGAACCTATAAAATAATCTAAATAAGAGACAGTCATTTTAATCAATTTACTACTGCAATTTGCAGTTTAGTTGCTTAGCAGACGCTTTCATCCAAAGCGATTTACAGTTTCATGTTTTACATCCATCCACTTATACAGCTGAATATTTACTACAGCAATTCAAGTGAAGTACCTCGCTCAAGGATACAACAGCTCAGGAGGGACTTGAAACGGCAACATGCACCACCAATTACCAATGACAACAGCCACCAAAAGCAGATCTAACAAGAGAAAAGGCCAGTGAGACTCAAAATCCCAAACAAAGAGCTAAGTGATGCATTTGAGAACATATCTGCACCTTTAAACTTCAACAAAGTTCCAACAAACTTGTTCTGCGACCTACTTTTCAACGATGACATCGCTGAGTCTTGGAGCAGATGACTGTGAGACAAAAGGTCCCCTTGGAGGTACAGAGACCCAGCAAATCCTCTGTTTAAATCTGTCACATCTGACTTGCACATAATGCAACTGGCCACCAACATGGAAGCATCTCTCTAAAAACTATGATACAGGATATCCCCGGGAGAGAGATTTAAGGGGAGGGCACTGGAGAGAGAAAGGGAGGTGTCATGTGATTGCCAGCAGGTTCCTACATTGTCCAAGTCACACGTGGGAGGACCTAGGCCCCAGGGCAGGTAATAACAGGGTGGGGGAGCAGCCTGCCACGATTCCTACTACACCTATGTTGTGGTTTAGCCTTTAGAAACTATAGCACGCTTGGTTTGGGGAAAACTCCATGTTGAACATGTCCATTAATAAATATACCATGCCACTGCCTAATAGACCGGAGTTAAAACTCAGCCTATAATACATCATTTTAACTGGCAGATGGCATGCACTGAATTAACTGTGAAAACGGGGAAGCCTGCTTGTTGTTTTGAGTCATTGTCACAATTAAATAGAAATGCTTTGTGTACACATCACAAGGCAGACATTTCGGCTAGACAACGGCAGCTGCTGTTCCTTAGCCAGTATAACGAACTGTTTTAAAGTAATTAAATAAGAAATACAAACGTACACCTCTCTAACAAGCTATTTATGAACGAAACAAGGATTCAAACTCCTAACTTACGCTAAAGCTCATTGCCATTGGTAAGATGTAAAAAAAGTGCCTTCCGGACAAAGCGGAATATACTGGCCAACATTAACGAATATTGACATTGAGATCAATGCTAACTTATTTTTCAATCAGTATAAAAAATATTTATATTTATCGGTAAGTTATGTGAAAAGGCGAATGCGTAGCCATTTTATTATCAGACAATTCAACCGAACCAGAAGTTACTTACATAGCAGTAAAACACAGGTACCCCGACAACATTCCACCACCTGGGGCGGTCTTTACTAGCTGGAATGCACCCACTCTGTGAGTGTCCATTCACTGACACTCTTTGCGGATACGCCACCCTATCGAAACAGCCATAGCTTAATCATTACGTTACTGTTAGGGTTGATTGTATTTGTGTACTGGTAATTTCAATGTTCAATTTCAATGAGACACATTCTATTTGTCTCTGTTTGTGGAGTTTGCAAGTTCCTCCGGGTGCTCCGGTTGTCTCGCAAGGTCCAAAAACCTGTGCGTTGGGTGGATAGGTGCGAACTCAATTGGACCCGTGTGTCTAGCTGTGTCAGTCTGTCTCACGCTCTGCGATAGTCTGACCCCCAGACCTGCGAGTTAACTGTATGATTAGGCTTCGCCGCACCGCAAACCTGAATTTACGAAAAATTAATGGATGTATAAAAGGGTCTTTAATCTGAGCAAGGTCCGTCATACGTACTCCGATTCAATAGGTGGCAGTGTTATGAAAGAATGTGTGCGAAAAGACAAAAAGAGAAGAATTGAAGAATGCGTCACTGATTAGCGCCGGCCTTGTTAGTTGAACGGTCCATACTATAACACAATATCAGTTAACATCACAAGTAATTGAAAAAAAGCTGTCGTGTTTTCGTAAAAGCGATAGGTAATTACCTACAATATGTCTAAATCAAAAAATTTAAAAGCTTTCCTGGAATCGTCTCTAAACGAGATTTTTAGAGCGACTGTGAATGACATACTGGATTCGGTGGAGGAGACCTTGTCGGAGTACCAGGAAAAAATACAGCGAGTTGAGACAGAAAACGAGAATCTGAGACGGAGGCTGCTAGACCGCGACGACGAAAAGAAAATATTTACGATGGGTGAGAACAATTTAATAAAACCTAACCGTGACAATTATTCTCGTTGTTTTAGCCTGCTAAGTAATGGTGTCACAATTGTATAAAAAAATATTAATTTGTTGTGACGCAAACATTTATACATGGCAAATACATTTAATCAATTAACTGGTGATTCCTGAGTTGGCACCGAAACTGAAGACTGTACACCGTACGGCTTCCATGGATCTGGAAACGGCAGAACGCGTGTGCTTCACAATAGCGTCTTGGATTAAAAACGAGTGCATACGCCATGTCGTGTAGTCTTGTAACCTAGGGCTGCAGTCTCCCTCCGTCCCTCAGGCGCCCAACAGTATGCCATACCGTCTTTGTTCATCGAAAGCAATAGGTCCGGTTCATGAGGTCACGCCACCTCCAGGAGTGTTATCTCAACGCGTTGGTTGAAAATGCGCATCTCTCTTAACAAATGGTCAGCAGCGCTAGTGGAGTAATTCTGGAATGTCTAACTTCGTTTTAAGATGTTGGATTTTTTTTGCCAGTTTTTAAAGTGTTACAGAATAAGGGTCTTGTCTTGAATTGGCATGCCACCACCCTTCGTATGTGACTGGTAGATTTTGTGTTGGTTAAGCATGTTTATTGATATTTTATCACTTTGCCGCATTAGTCTTATACCTGCTCTCAGTCATTGTCAATAGAGCAAGATAGCTCAGTTTTGTATTGTACTTGAACCCTAAAAAAAGCCGCGCTTTTGTTTGTTGCTCCGAATAAGAGGTACTGCTAAATGCCGTAAATTTAAATCTCTATGCGCTTAGAAAGCGATGGTTTCAAGCAAAGTTTGAAAAATTACGTGGGCTAATTTGTGCTACAATAAACAGAAGTGATGTATATTTGTGGGGTTTGTACTAACCTGGGCAGTTAAACTTATGACTTTTTTTTTTTTCTCCATTTGGGGAGATGTTTCAGAAACACCATGACTTTATTTTATTATCCTTTAATAAAACCAGATTAAATTGTATAAAAATTGGCCTAAAACGGAACACTAGATTAAATCCAAATTTGCAAGAATTTTATTGTTCTATAAATCATTTGTAAGTTTGATCAAAGCCTTTTAAGTAAGCGACATAACATGCTTGTGTGTAGGTTTATTTAGTATAAGCTTGTTCAAACACCTGCTTTTCTTGTGTGGTCTTCCAGAGGTTGGTAGAAAAGACGGTGCTCTCAATACCAAGAAGCAGGCTGGCCAGGTGGATACTTGGACCCAGAAGAAAGCATCAAAGACCCTAATTGTGCGTAGAGGTGGTAAGCTTACCTCGAAGGAGAGGCATGGATACCATCAACAGCAGCTCAGAGCACGTGAACGTAACGAAGAGCCCGACGATGACGAGGATGATGAGGATGATGATGATGATGATGATGCAGCTGGTTCTGACTGCATCCAGAATATTTCCGATGTAGCCGTAACGACGTCGCCTTGTGTGAAACGTGACGTCGATTCTGAAGCCGACTGTGCGGTAGATCTTTCAATGCCTCAGCCTCATCCACATCCCGGTTCGTTGGCCAAGAAAATCAAATCTGAAAACTGCGAACTGGACTGTGCGAGCCCGGAGCACTCGCTCGACGCACGGCCCCCCCAAAGTCCGGAGAGCGATTGTGAGGTGAGCGTTACCATCATATCTGACCAGCACATGAACGTTGAGGGAAGCGAGGACGAAGGGTCAGAGGTGGGCAAGTCTGACCCAGAAGAGCTTGACTGTCTAAATGAGGTGGCACCTGGGAACGAGGCGAACCTCTCCAACTCGGCTGTGGATATGGCCAGAAGAAAAGGTGAAGGCCTGCCCACGGAAGAGAGGGATCAAAGCCCAGTTCGTTCCAGCAGCCCCCAGGCCTCCATCTCGGCTGTGAGCACCGATGCTGCAGAATCCCCCAAGCCCCCCCAAGGCAACTATCGCTGTAACCTGTGCGATAAAACATTCGGTCGTATGGGGTCACTCAACGTTCATCTAAGAACTCACAGCGGCGAAAAGTCGCACTGTTGCAGCTATTGTGGGAAACGCTTCAGCCGGGCAGACCTTCTTAAGGCGCATAAGCGCACGCACACCGGGGAGAGGCCCTACAGCTGCGGTGTCTGTGGAAAGAGCTATGGTCAGCCTGGGCAGCTTAGAATCCATAAGCGAATCCACACTGGAGAAAGGCCGTATTGCTGCCCTCACTGTGGGAAAAAATTCAGTGAGCACAATCAGCTCAAAGTGCACCTCCGAACTCACACCGGGGAGAGGCCGTATCATTGTGGCTATTGTGAAAAATCCTTCAGCAATGCAGGCAACTTAAGAATGCACCAGAGAATTCACACTGGCGAAAAACCGTACGGCTGTTCCCAATGTGGGAAGCGGTTTAATGGTTTAGGAGACCTCAAAACGCACTATAGGGTTCACACAGGCGAGAGACCGTATCAGTGCACCCTTTGCGAAAAGACTTTTAGTCAGGCCGGACACCTCACCATACACATGAGGATACACACCGGAGAGAAGCCCTATAGCTGCAAAGACTGTGGGAAGAAGTTCAGTGTCGCCAGCAGCCTGAAGCTACACCTGCGAACTCACACGGGAGAGAAGCTGTACAGCTGCAGCTTCTGTGAGAAGAGCTTCAGCAGGTCTGGCCATCTTAAGCGGCACGAGCAAGTCCATACGAAAGAGAAGCTGCATTCCTGTGTCCATTGTGGGAAGAGTTACAGTGATCAGTCCACCCTTAAAAAACACCTAAGAATCCACAGCGGCGAAGAACTCCTTGCTCAAAGCGAGGAACAGTCCAGCGAGTCGGATTCCCTTAATCAGCTGCAAATTCAAACGGTGGAGATATTGTAATGGTGAAACGTACTACAAGACGTTGGTTAGCATTGAAGACGCGTTATAAATTGTAAATTCTTTGGACTGTCAAGATTGAAATCTTGATCCTTTTTTTTTTTTTTTTTTTTTTATATATATAATATATAGACCTTTCTAATTAAAGCTCCATTGTTGGAGCTCTGCTAGTCAGTCATTTCCGTGTGTTTTTCCCCCCTCCCCTTCATTAGCATTCAAATTCTGTTATCAAATGAGTCTTTGTCCTTAATCCAACTGGCCTTCATATTTTGGCTGGGTATAGTGATGAATGTCAATGTCCTTGTGAAAATGTGTATCGTCCATCTTCAAAACTCTCAACCTACCATTTAATCTTTGTGTTAATATATGTATATATTTGAATCAAGCGACTTGTTCCGTATTCCCATGTAATTAAAATGTGATGTCATTGACAAACTGAAGGTGTGTGAGTTCTGTTATAAGCTAAAAGGAATATGCAATAAAAGTGCATGGGTTTTTGGGGCACAATAGCAGCAAGCTGTCAAAAGCCAGGTTAAAATGATGTTTTTCAAGTAATTTATGTAATTGTCAAATCAATTGACTTCCCATTCAAAAAAAAAAAAATTTCCCCTTCCGACAGTTTGTTCTAAAGTACTTATGTATTGTTTGAAAACAAACTACCAATTTTGGTCAACTGGTTTCAAAATTTAATCTGTTGGCCGTGAGTTTCACGAATGCATTCTCATCCAAGAATAAAGAGGGTTTCAAAAAGTATGTTTCCGGAGTCCTGCATCTAGTCTCCTGGTCACAATCGCATATTCAGAAGAACTTGCATTAATTAAATATTTATATGCACATGTAAAACAAGGGATTTTCTTAATGTAAAATTCACATTTAATGTAAAATTCCAATGACAGTCAAAGCCCAGACGGTTTTCTTTCCAAATGCAGTTCTACTTCTATACAAAACGCACACAAAGGGGTAAGTTCCACATGCTAAAGCTGTGCTTTCAGTCCTGCGCACCTTCAATGATCAAATGGAGGAAGATCAATTTTTAATTACTATATTTAATTACTAAATTAATTTGAGAGAGAAAAAAACCCAGTTAAAGAATCTGATCCAGATTCAAACCTGCCGATAAACATTTTTGAATGTGTTCAGCTATGCACTGAAGGTGATTACATCACTATTCACAATATTCTGGCAAGACTGCCAATGACATCGCTCTACTCCAGTTACTGCAATTTTGTCTCCATCTCAGGTCTGGCCTACACAGAACTTTAGTGTCATCTCCTATTTTCAAGTGATACAGAAAAGGAAAGAATCTGCAAGCCACTTGCTTTAACACTGCATATTTTTGTTTGAGTACAGGTGGCATTTTTGTCAACGTGTTAATAATATAAGTTGGTGATCTTGGCCCAAAACTTGGTCTTATTCGCAAAATTCTGACTCAGCTGCTCCTCTAAGAACTTTTGACCTAGTGGAATTTGCAGCTGGGGGGTGTTGCACTGGAAAGGGTCGGATAAGGTTGGAGTCTGGTATGTAGCTTTTGTGTGGGTGGTATCGGGCTGGTTCAGGTGAGGTGAGTGGAGAGCTCTGAGCACCCTCATCAAACACCTGCTGGATCATAGCAGACTTCTCCTTCTCCTCCTCCAGTTGAGGGATTCTCTCTTTCGTATCAGTCACTTCCTGTAATAGACTGGCACATGAACAGTAAGGGAATGTGCAGAGCGTAAGGGGAAAAAGTGGGAATGGGAATTTAAATTGTGGTGCATATTCAGTGAGAGAAGGAAATGGGATGGATGAAAATGCGGGGCTTGAATGATCCAGAAAAATCCCAGTGAGGATTCATCAGGACGCTGCCTGTTTAGCCGCTCTTTAATTAGACGGTTAGCAGACAGTCGCCATTCCCCCTGGTCGCACGGAGACAGTCTGCGTGCGAGCTGAATTCTTACCTGAGTCGAAAGGCGATTTCGATCCTTTCCCTTCTGAGAGTCGGTCAGGGGGGCCAGCTTGGGGGGATTGGAGGCAACGGGCAGGACCGTGGCCCCGAAAGAGTGGAGGGTCAGAGAGAGAAAGAGAAAAACAGTGCCGCTCAAGACAAAGCAGAAACAAACGTAAATCTAAACGCTTTTGTTACTGCCGTGCATCTCTTGCAACGTTTAGACCATTCTGCTTAGTCTCGCTGTGGTGTGTGCTTGGTCTTGGCCATTGCCATCTAGAAGATTAAAATATCTTAAAATATATTCGTTCAAAATATATATGATCTTTCATTTTCAACTGACAAGTCATCTGTTACTCTGGTGCACATCTGAATTAGTTGTTTCCCTAAAAAAATCTGACTTAACCTGGTTCTTCAGTTGGAAAAGCTTTCAGTAGTTTCATCCATCACCAAAAAGAAAGAAAGTAATTTGAAATATAACATTTCTCACTATTCGTTAGTTAAAAAAAATAAATAAATCCACCAGCAACAGAAAACAGAGGCTTGGTTTCTTAAATGTGACTTTATTTAACTGTATAAGAAGATAAGTAGTCACGTGACTATTACTACACATTTCAAAGTTACTGCCCAAATTTCATGGTTTTCTGGCAATTCAGCATCTCACAGGTAAAGCTCAGTCCAGAGCCCTCTTAGTCCTTATCTCATTTTTTAATTGCAAATTGCAATCATTGTTTAGAATATAGAAACACACTTACCAGTCCTGAACAGGAAATTAGCTCATTAAGGCAGTGACTGACTTCTTGCAACTTTGGCAACAGAACATTCTGGCAGCTCTGACAAGGCTCTGGTAAAAACTCCGGGGAGAAAAATTTGAAGATCACTTGACTGACCAGAAACAGCGCACTGATTTAAACACCAAACCAATGCTAAGCCAAAACAAAATGTTATTGGTGTGGTACATTTAAAAGTCTACATATGGCAAAACCACAATTTGTCCCGACACCATACTTCCTCTAAACTATTCTTCAGATGAAAAAAATGTGTTTGTGTTCACTTGTTAGGGGTAAATAGGTAAGCAAAACAGTAAAGGAAATATCCATCATTACAAAAACTGGATTAGAGGTCCTAAATGAACGTAGATTATGATAGCTGTGTTCCCTCACCGAGCAGTGATGCCTCTGCCCCAGGAGCCTCTGTCTCGCAGCCACGACATGGATCTGATTCTGGTACCACTCTCGGGCTCGCTCCACCACACCCAGACCTTCCAGCAGGGAGTCTTTCTCCTGCTCCAGCTCCTTCATCTGCCTCAGCTGGGAGAGAAGAACGTGTAGAGCCTACAGTCCTGACAAATCCAAGGTCACAAGGACATAGCAGGTCGTCTCATGTAGGGACAAGCCGTGATTTTTGAATGAGCACAGCAGGTTCAAGGTGTTACATTTCTGAGGAGGAGGAAATGAGGGGAAAAATAAATATCTTTTTAAAACCTTTGTGTACAAGGACAATAAACAGGTGCCAGAAAAATGAACCCACCTTAAGCTTTAAGCTTTTTGAAAACGCTAAAAAAGATTAACTCTTGCCTTCCTGAAAACCTGCTGGAATGGTTTGATACTGGGCCAGCAATGGACAGGGAGGATTTGTCTTAACTGATGAATATACATTAAAGTGTATTGCTAAAGGTGTGTGTGTTCAAAGCCAATTGCAAGAAATCAGTACTGATACAAGGCTTTGGATTTTATAGTTGGTTGTAGTGCGACAAAGACAATAACACAGAGACTGTTCGCAAAAAAAAAAAAGACCACAGACATGCATATTTTCAAGACATAACACATATATAGAAATTTTCACGATGCAGGAATAAAACACAGAGCTTTTCATTTGTGCTTCCCAAAAATTGTTAGTTTAGCCACGGGTATAAATTAAGTCTTAAGCCACTCTTCGGAAGTTTCTCCCTAAAATACCCAACGTAGACAAAAGACAAACCTGAAGTATATCCAACTGAGCCTCCTTTTTGTTCCCAAAAGCCCATGTGTTAGTACTGGTATGGTGACTCACGCACCTTAACTCCCTCAATCTTACTCCAGTGTCTGCTTATTCCTCCCAGATCCCTCTCTCTTTCACCTGCATTTCCCCAACGTCCCTACTCTCCATCATCATCCCCGGACTCACCCACAGAAAAAAATGTAGCGCCTTTGTGCTGTGCAGGCTGCTGCTGAGAGGAATGAAGATGGTGGTGTAGGCTGCCAAAACTGCAGTCCAGGCTGGGCCGGGTTGGAAAGATGAACCCCCAGTTTCCAAGCCCCTGCGCCCAGCTCGGCTCATTACCATGGAGACGGACGACCAGGGTGAGGGGAACTGGTACAGTGTGGGTCCAACCAGTCGAAGAGTGCAAAGAAAATGAAGGGACAAAGTGAGCGGAATAGCCGAATTATTCACAGAAAAAGAAAAAGAGGGAGGGATTTGATAAAGGGAGAGAGAGGAGGGGCGATGGTAGAAAGGGGATGGACAGAGAGTGGTGGGTGGGGAAAGGGAAAATACTTTGGAGATGATGCAGAGAGATTTCTACTGTTCCGGTGTTGACAGATGGTTGTATCTAACCGTGCCACTTAACTGGGTCTTTAATTAGATGTCTTCCTTATATAAAATGCTGCATGTACAAGAGCATCTTCCAACTTCACAGTTTTACTCACTTGATCCAACGCTGAGAGAGAGAGAAAACCTAGGCAGTACATTTTCTCAAACCTGATGTGATTAACGGAATGATTAGACAAATATACACCTCCACCCTCCCCAGCTAATCCTGTGTTAATCCCAGTTTGTGACCTTGGGAAACCCCTAGCCCTCTGAACCACCCGCTCCAACAGAGACAGACAGACATGAAGTCAGACGAGGAGGCAATCCCAAAATAATCCAGGAATCAACTGATCACTCATTTCTGGCGTTCAGGGCTTGGCCACACACAGAGTTTATTTGTCTCTTTTCAGCGGACAGTCTGCCAGACATCCAGCTGAATGGGATGACTGAGGTCCTGCATCTCCGTGCCTGGGATTATCACCGATAACATCTCTCTGACAATCACATTCCCACAATAAAGGAGAGCCTTTAATACATGTGGCGTATGTGCAAATATCTGTATGCAAGCTTTTACCTTTCTTTAATAATAAATACTAATACTTGATTTGTACACTAATGTTGCCGCTAGGTAATGAAATCTAACCATTCAGTTATAAACAGTTCCTTTGGTTTTATCACTTTAGCAGAGTGAATGCATCGTGAGGCCTTAGCTTTCTAACTGTTCAGTGTAGTTGATTGCAGTGAAACCTATTTGTTCGAAGGAACTAGAAGGTTTCCTTTCAATAACATAACAATTTCCCATCATAGTTTGCTCTTGGAGGAACTGCCAGATTCAACACGGAGCTCTCAAATGCATAAACTAATTAGCAGAAATGTGCGACAGGTTTGTCAACTGCATTCTTAGAACAAACAATTCGCACCAAGTACAGTATTTCTGCCTTGCTCTGTTGCTGCAGTGAGGATTTAGTCTTCCTTTCCAATACTCTCCAGACTTTTTTTTGGATTCCGCACAAATGAGAATGAGATGTTCTTCAGGTTTTTTGATAGAGAAATAGGTCTCAAGACCAAGGGCACAGTGTGGCAAGCAGCAGTGAACACAAAGGTAATTCAAGGAGCCAAAAAAACAGGATTGTCAGCTTTAGCAGATTAGGTTTCTAATCTCAAAGGCACCTTTGAAAAACATTATAAAGAACTTTTACACTCCCAAGCATGGACCTTTCCACTTTAATTCACCTTCCGCATCCTGCCGATTTGTGACCTTGCTCTTTTCCAGCTGCTCTTCTTTGACATGCCTGCTGCCACTCAACATATCCTCCGACCTGTCCGTTTAATACTTTGGCACAAGAAAGATAATGGCTAAACAAACATTCAAGAGCATCCACGTTTCAAGTTTCAAGGCATTTCAAGTTATTCTATCAAGCTGCTACAAGTTCCTTGAACACCTGAATTGAAGCTGGGCGAGCCGGGCGAACAGCAAACACCGCAAATTCCCTAGGTTAAGGTTAAGGCAAATTCCCACCTAAGCTATTCTCCACCACACCACCAGCTGACGATACCAGGACGTTTGGTACTAGGACATTCCTGTTGTTTGCTGTTCTATATCTCGCCTTTCCTCTTTAGGATCCTGCCAGCCTGGGCATTGGACGCAGTTTGTAAGTGCAGTTTTCTGCTTCTGCAACGAGAGTATATCAGGGCGATTGGATTTGCTATTGGCTTCTGAGAGGCACAATCAATAACTTCACAGGTTAATCCATGGAACAAATTACATCCCCACACAAAAAAACGTGAATCAATTAGTCTCTTTTAAGCCTTTGCCTCAATTACAAAGGATATCCGAAAAGAACAGTCACACCTAACATGTCGGTGGTAAATGACTGGATAAATGGCTATCCCCTGATTATAAAGGCAAAGGCCTTGGAAAACCCTGTTCTACTTGGTGGTTAAATACCGCAGCCTCTCTGGCAATCTGAGAAAGCAACAGCTTTTCTTTCGTGTTATATAGTTGGTTAAAACATTGCTGCAGAGTTCTTCGATCAGGGGATTATTATGGGAAAGCTTTGCATCGCAGAAAATTACGGGACGGGGCGTATGCAAAACGGCTTCACGGCTGAGCTGAAAAATGGGCGCACTGGAAAAATAAAACCAATATTCACTATAGTAAAGGAAGACGTATCTCCCTGGTTTAAAGAGAGCTGTTAGGGAAACGCATGTTGTGGAAGTGACACAATTGCCTTCAGCAACATTCTGTGGTACAGATCGCAACTAAAATTGCAGGTAAACCGGGCATTATTGTTAGCAAGGTTGTGTGTGTAGCGGGAACAAATATAAGTTATTAGTGTCCTTACAGCCCAACAGTATGGAGCTGGACTAAGTAGTGAATGGTTTTAATCAAAAACACTTCTGACGCTGGTTGCTCTTGCGTGCAAAAAACATTTCACTACATTTCTAATTAATTGAGAGGTGTGAACTTCTTAATGTTTTCTTCTTAACTTATGGGCACAGCATGTATAATGAAATATTATGATTTTTTAAAATATTCGGACTGAATGAAAGTGAGTTATTTATTCAATGTTGAGATTGATGTAAGTAAGAAGCATATAATTACATTTGTTTTTGTTATCATTGGTGGCCGACTTCAGTTTGACCATTTTAATTAATACTAACAGAGTTATTGACCAAAATGATTTGTTGAAAAAGTCTTATCTGATATTCTTTATTTAACTCGGATTGATACACAATCGCATCAGAATTCATTTTAAAAATCCAATAAAATATAAATCCCATAGAATCTAGTATATTTCAAAAGGATTTATAACAAATCCAATAGGATTTAATACATCGATTAGGATTTTAGTGGAAAAAAATTCTATCCTATAGGGCTTCTGGTGTAGGGGTCCACTTCGCCTAAAGGTATCCAGTCTTTGGAAAGCGATTCCTACATTAGTTTAGTCGGTATTGCTTCGCTGCCCCCTACTGGCAACTTCAGTAACTGAATCGGCTGGTTTTGATTTGATTGTGTCTATTTTTCAGTTAGTAACTCTTCTGAACTATTTCCTTTGGTGAAATTCCCAAGGTGCCGTGGGATAATAACTACGCTTTCCCATACATACACCGCCAGGTTGGTTGAATGGGACATGACGTTTATCTTATTTTACAGACGAGGTGCCTAAACAATAACTGCTTGCCATTTGAGTTTCTCCACAGCTGTAGGGACCCCTGGATATGCTAAGAGAGGGATTTAGAGTAAAATGCACAGGAATCAGAGGAGAATTCTTAGGTCTGTTCAGCAGATGGCGGAGGGGGGTTGTATATTGTATTAATGCCGCATGCAAGTAATTGTATGCGCATTTGTCATTTAATTGCTTTTTTGGCAGATAGACATACTTGTTAATGTCACTTTGTTGATCTGTGGCAATTAAATATCTGGCACTGGATTCTGGGATTTCTGCATCAGCCTGTAAACGAACACTGGTTTACTAACAGTGACTGACTCTGTAGGTTCTTCGCTAAGATTCCTGCCAGTGGTCTGCCCAATAACAGCACACATTGACACATTTTTCCCAGAGCAGGAATTTTCAAGACCCCCCCAACAAAAGAAAAGAAAAGCCTGGAACCCAAACACTCATGAATTAATTTTATCAGTCCATTTTAAACATTCATTTGATCATTTCCCCCATATTTTACAGTGAAAATACTAGTTAGCTCCCACATTCTCTCCATTCAAGCATATTAATTTATGAAGAGGGGGAAAAAGGTCCCGTCCAACTCTTTCAAACCTCCCTCACTTCGTCTCTGCCTCCGGCTAATAAGATAAATACAAAAACTAAACAAACACCACTGAAGAAAACGGATTGAACGTCACTGAGCAGTATATGAACCTTCCACATAAGTAATAAAAACAATCATCAGTTTGCATTTTTTTTCCCCCCAGCCCTTTGCAGGAGCACTGTGCATTGTACATACATTGAGAAAAGAGAGAGGACAGAGGGATAGAGAACGCGTGCACTCGTGAGGTGAGTTGGAAGGTTTGTGCACGGAGATACAGAGCTTAGTCCGGCGAGACAATCCGCACAGAACAAATACACCTCAGTTTCCAGAGATAGTCCTGGAATACGGTCTGACTGCCCAGTTATCAGATCTTCATTTTGACACAGAAGAAGAAAAACAAAATTGAAAAAAAAAAACATCCGCCGGCTTCATTTGGCCTCGTCAGCCGAGACTTCATCCAAGCAAACCTGTCACCCACAGCAGCATAGGCAGAGTATTCATAGTGAGTTCATATAGTCCCGCACAGCATGGCTAAAACTTCACTTCACTCTATTCGCATCGCTTTAAGTATCAGACTACAATAAGGATTTGAATACGTCGTTGCAAGCACCAGTGGTCTGCTTTGGAGCAGTACAGTGAAGAGGTGCGATCCGCGGTGCCAGACATGCAGGCATTTGTGGGGGTTGGGGGACTTAGTCTTTGGACACAACCCTAGCATGAGTCAGAAAGGAGGAGGTTAAAAGGAGGAGATTGAGGGGAACAGAGCAGACTGTCCACACCCGAATCCAGCCCAAAATAGCACGACATCGCGTGCACGTGTGTCCGTAACCTCTTTGTCCTCCTCCTCCGACATACAAATCCCAGCCCAATTTCGGTAGCAGCGCCCAAAAGTTATGGTCTCCATAGATACGCACCAAAATGGGGAAGAAAAAAATAAAAATAAAATGACTCCCAATAGTGTCAGTTCGGCTGTTGAGACGACAACCCTGGAAGATGTGGTCTGGGGGGGGGGGGGGGGGGGGGGGGGGGGGGGGGGGGGGGGGGGGGGGGGGGGGGGGGGG
>JAOYSI010024702.1:20637-32411 GCA_025775065.1 Hiodon alosoides | reverse complement strand
CTCTCGGGAAAGCTGTAGACAAAACACGCAACAGAGTCTCAGCTAGTTATCTGCTCTCGGGAAAGCTGTAGACAAAACACGCAACAGAGTCTCAGCTAGTTATCTGCTCTCGGGAAAGCTGTAGACAAAATGGTCACTTCGAGGACACTGTTCATTTTGAGATGTACTGATTGATCAAGAAGAAAGCATCATAGAACCGCGGACTTGCCTGACGATCGCTCAAGTGCAGTAATACTGACGCATGAAAAAGGACCAACAGAACGGAGCAGAGCCAGGAGAAAACGGCCTCAAAACAAGCTGCTGAAAAGCGTCCCGGGAATCAGCCTGGAATAGGCAGGAACTCCTGGTGAGGTGGAGAGAACTGTAGGACTCTCTGGCGAGACCGTTTATTTACACAAGAGCAAGGTAGACAGTTCATTTCCTCCAGGAGGCCAGACTACGCTCAACAGAGTCGGCCACTGAGACTCAACGCCGGACGAGCGTTTGAAGTCACTTTAACTGTGTCGGAAAGGGTCACGGTGAGTTCAGAGTTCCAGAGGCTAGTAGAGGAGTCAGCGACGCTGCTCTGCAAGGGGTGGAGAGAGATCTCCTCTTCAGACGTGCACGCAAACACCTCATCCATCCCAAATCTTTACCCCACGTCTGGTCAGGAAGCAACCTGAGCCGACTACCCATCATGCACCAAGGGACTGCAGAGGCTGCTTTTAGCATTGTGCTACACTAATGACAGTAGTGTCAACCGGATAATGACCATTCTGTGCTGCCATTGCCAAGTCGTGGTTGCCAGTTGAGGTAAGGTCAAGATCAAAGTCAAGATCAAAAGCGGATCTTCATTACTCCCCGGTGCATTCCAGTACACGTCCAGGACAGCAAGTTCAGGAGATACCGCAAAAACAACAAAAGCAGAAGAGTAAGGTCAAAGACCACTGAGACCACACTCAACACCTTAAGGTAAGTCAAGCCAAGATAACTTTGTGCTGGGTATTAAACAAATTTCAGCAAACTGGTCTTGATTTTGCACTAACAACAAAACCGGATATAAACACTTGTATTCGTAAGTTTGTATACAGCTCAATTCTACATCGCTCATTCAGCATGCGGAGAAGGGATAACGTTCAATATGAATCACACACATATTAGAAGTGAATGCAGGGATGTGGATATTCTTCATTCGCTTCTCCATTTAGCACGACTTCGGTCGAAAAGCCCTTTCGAGAGACGGGATTCAGGAGACAAGCCCTCGGTTTTATGTTATTAAGCCTGAATGCCTTGTGTAGTGAAGGTAAGCGCAGCAGATCCTGGAAAGTGGAACGCCCAGAAAGGCTTCACCGAATCTGGCTCCAGCTCTGACCATTGGTTTACGATGTTTAACCAGTTCCCTGTGGTTAGTAAACCAGCAACGCCAGGATGTTTGAAATCTGGAGCAATGCTGTGTGTGCCGAGGCCATGTGGTCTTAATCGTGGCCCTTCATTGGTTCGAAGCCTGCAGGTCGCATACCAGTGCTGCAAAATTTACACAGTGATTTACCGCCACTCTTCCAGGATGCAGACACGAGACGCACTGCTTTCTCAGAAGAGACACGGGACACCTGAGCCGGGATAGAAACAAACATACAAGCAATACAAAACTGAATGACTAAACATCAATGGACCAGCCTGGTACAAATCTCAGGTTCATACACATCGATGCACCGGAGAGACACTACTAACAGAAACCTCAAAGGGAGCCTCACCGGCGTCTCTGTCAGTAAAGAGTCTCGACAGAACGCAGACCAAGCACTATGATCTGTATTTTGCAGGTTCAAATACAGATCAAGTATTGCCATGGGGAGAGTACAGCAGCCGTGCCTGATTGACAGCAGAGTGCTGCCCGGCTAGGCTGGGTGGGTGGGTGTCAGGTGGGCTTTTCTCTGCTTGTAGCTTACCGGTCTACTGCATGCTGGTGTTGGATCTCCTCCAACGGGCGCTCGAAGGCGATTGGATAAGGTGCTTCACCTCCCTGTGTGTGGTGGTATGATTTAAACGGGATGAGCTGAGATGCATTTTCACAACTGACCCATCGCTAAGCCACGCCCCAAATACGCAAGCTGGCCAATCACAGCGTAGCATAGGACTGGCTCTAACTGAGGTCCGACCCTTTCATGGCGGCGCTCTCCAGACCTGATACACTCACCAACCCAGATACACACACCAGACCTGATACACCCACCAACCCAGATACACACACCAGACCTGATACACCCACCAACCCAGATATACTCACCAGACCTGATACACCCACCAACCCAGATATACTCACCAACCCAGATACACCCACCAACCCAGATACACCCACCAACCCAGATACACTCACCAACCCAGATACACCCAACAACCCAGATATACTCACCAGACCTGATACACCCACCAGACCTGATACACCCACCAACCCAGATACACTCACCAGAGTAGATATACTAACCAACCCAGATATACTCACCAACCCAGATACACTCACCAACCCAGATACACTCACCAGACCTGATACACTCACCAACCCAGAGACACCCACCAACCCAGATTCACTCACCAGACCTGATACACTCACCAGACCTGATACACTCACTAACCCAGATACACCCACCAGTTGTCCGGAACATAACTTAATTAGTGAGAGCTAGTGGTAACAGAAAAATCAGTGATGTCAGTAAACCGACAGCCTACATAAGGGAGACTCTTTAGTGCTTTCGAAAATGTTGAAGTGTAATGTTAATTGGATAACGACGTAATCTGGAACAGTGCTGTTCTCCTTGTTAAAACCCAGCCGTTTGCCGTTTTACAGGGCCAGAAACGGTTAGCCAAAATGAGACCCAGACCTCAAGCTTAAGCCCCTGCCTGTCTTCTCCATATCATGGATAGCAACAACCAAAGTGAGAAATCCCGAAGAGCTTGGTGAAGCAATGTCATGTCAGGATGAAGGAGGTGTTTTTGACCTATATCACCATGTATATTAGAGAGTTAGGGAACTCTGCAAACTGTGCTAGAATGTGGCTGAGAAAAGACGCCAAAAATAGTTTACAGATCTCCTTAATCAACACTGGCCATCACTGAAGCCAATAGTAAAGTAGTGTAACACTAGTGTAACACAGATCTGCAGCCAGTTTTAAGAAGTTTTTTTTCCCCAGTTTTTAGCAGTTAGAGTGGCAGGCTTGAAAGCATGCCAATTTGATGGTCAAAACACTTCGGAAATGGTATAGAACAGCATCACCCACATCTGCCCCACGTCAGCAGTCAAGAAAATATTTACTTATTGGAACTAATCCCCGCACCCCCTCTCTCGCCCTCTCTCTCTCCCTCATCTTTAATAGGGTTTTCATACTCAGAGGAGGCTCCACGCTTTTACAATTTGTTTCCATTCTGTCTGTCCTGTGATTAAACAAAGATTTAATTAAATAAACCAGGGCTTCCCAAACTTTTTCATTCCAGGACCCACCTAGACAAGTACAATCAATCTCAAGACCCACCAAAATTTTTTTAAATGCTATTTTTAAATGGAAATATGGGGGAAAAAAACCACATCCTGTTTTATTAGAGAGCAGTTTTCATTTTCCTAGTCATATGAATGTGTGAGAATATAATTAGTGCGAAGGGTGTGCCTGCTTCTTTGAACACAACACATCTAATTTGGTGACCAAGTGAGTTTGTGTAACTCAACTTTTCTCACCATGCGACCCACAGTTTGAAAACCTGAAATAAACCGTGTGTGTGTGTGTGTGTGTGTTGTCATGGTTCCCAATTCCACAGACAATGATTGTTTTTGTGTCTGTGTGTGCAGTTCTTCACTCACAATCGCTCGCACGCACGCACGCACACGCGCACGCACACACACACACTCACACGCACGCACACATACACACTCGCACGCACGCACACGCGCACGCACACACACACTGACACGCACGCACACATACACACTCACACGCACGCACACATACACACTCACACGCACGCACGCACGCACACACACACACGCACACGCACACGCACACGCACACACGCACACGCACACGCACACACGCGCACGCGCACGCGCGCACACACGCACGCACACGCACACACGCACACACGCACACACGCTTTCTGGAAACAAAACCAAAACAATATGGGCATCAGGCAGAGTGAAACGAGGGAGGAATCCGCATATCTGCATGGGAAGTCTTTAGTGGAGATGGTGTTGCTGACCGCAAAGTAACCCCCCACCCACTCCCACAAACCCATCCCGCTCTTCCAGGCCCTCAGATCCCTAACGCTGGCGCCAACGAAGCATCCTGGGGGGGTTGGGGTTTGTCCATAGCACCGAGGCACACACACTGGCTTTCAGAGGCCAGTGATAACAGTTAAAAACAGCTAAAAACAAACAGGCAGAAAAATAACTTCAACTTCAGATGTGTTTCATCTTCATCCTTCTTTTACTTCTGGGTATCGCTCTTCTAAATACATATATATATAGACATACAACGTCAGTATCTCGCTAGATAACCGCTGACTGTGTCATACAAAACAAGCGTTGTGTTTTTCATTTCCCTTGCAACACTTGGCGGCAGCTGATCCGTTATAGACGGGACGCCTGGTAATTCAACTAAAAGTAGACAGAGGGATAGTATAGTATCCTCTCCCAAATGACACCTCACAAAGCCACTCCAGCAGAATATCGGCCCACGGACCCACCACCGATAAGACATATTTCCTGTTGTATAAAAAACAGATAACACTGCGTTTATACTGACATTTCCGTTTCAGACTTATTTTAGGCACTCGTTTGTTTTGACAAATAATTGTCAGCTGTTTGGTTTAAAAAAATAAAAAAATAAACGCAGTACACATCCTGTCTGGATACAATTAAAGAGGCCATAACCGTGACAACGCAAAACCCCAAGTAACCTCCTAATTATTACCTTAATGTTAAATTCACAAAACATTATCAATCACAGTCTAAGGGAGAATGTTAATTTCCGATCAGATCATTGTAAAGTTGGAACAGAATAAAAGAAACATATGCTAGTTCCTAGAGCGTAGCACAGGGTAGCTGTTATAAATATAACTGAACTATTTCTAGGGAGAAATTTGTGTTTGAATAGTTCAGGTCATGTGGACGGGGGGAAAAAAACACGATTTCCTCGTATCTTGGAACTAGGGATGAAAACTCAAAGCCACCGTTTCAGATTTGACATAACAAAAACATCCAGAAAGCTGTTAATAACCATAATGTAGGTGGTGACCCTAACATCCAGAGGCTGCCAGCTGTCAGTCTAAACTTGAATACAAGCCTGCTTTTACAGGGCTCATTACAGACTTCATCTTTGCAGAAAACTATATTCCAAAAAGTGTAATAAAGCAGCCATCAAATGCCAAACCAAAGGGTGGTAGACTTCCAAGTTTTTTCCCTCTTCATAAACAGCCTTCCAAGTCATTTACAAACAGACATTACCTAATGGCTGAGAACCTTTTGGACCAGGCAGAGTCCAAACTCAGTGAAACAAGAACTACATCAATTGCTGATGCAGCTCCTGGGGGTTGGCAATTTGGCCTAAAATCACAATATTTTCCACGTCCTAACCAATGCAATATCGCGATATGCATGCATAGATTTTAATCTGAACCACATTCTACGAGCCCAGCAACGTTTTATAGACATGAAGGAAGCAAACTGTACGAAAGCCCTTTTTTCCAAACTAATTCTCACCCTCAACCGCGGCTGCCACTCTCTCGGTTTCCTCGTATTCGCTCATTCCGTGTCTTTTACGCAGAATTCTCGAGTTTCCCACATTCAAATTTCCTTAAGGTAGCTTACTAATGAGTCCTAACCACGGAAAAGAGAAACGACTAAGACAGAAGCCAATTGTACTTTTGTTTGACTCCAGGGAGTGAGATCACTGTCGGAAGCAGACTTGTTACCCGCTACGCCAGCACCAGGCTGTCTGGCCAGACAAACGTGTTCGCTTCTGATCTTCCCTAGCCTAGAGTCTGAAATGAAGACCCCAACATGGCAGGCAACTAGGGGGGCCATGGAGTATCACGAATATGGGCTCACTGGGTGGGTGTTGAACCATACGACAAAGTTCCTTATCACTTTCGTGGAACTGATTTCAATCACTAGTTATTGAGACAGTTTTTTTCCAAAACACATAAAGAGACCGTTTTAAAATGCAGTATTGCTCAAACTTAGAAAACGATAATGCCAAGGTAATTATATAGTTTCTGTAAACTTTGCCCATATTGCTAGATATAAAACTACCCCGGCATCTTCTAAAAAGCTAAACGAAAAGTGTATAGCCTAACGCATTTTAGATATAGAATGAGAAAACTTTGGTGACATGTCCCACAGAGGGTCAACCAGTAACTCTGCAAGGGGAAAACCGGTCATCACAATAGCGTGGCCATGAAGACAATACACAACGCACAGCAAGTCTGAAGCATGTTTCTCAAGAGCAGTCATGCTGTATGAAATCTCCAGTGAGGAGAACTCCCAAGGTCAGAGCAGATAAGCGTTTTCCGCCCCGCGGTGGAGTGGGGCAGAGTACGTAAAAACACAGAAACGTAGCTGCTTTACCCAGGAAAAGGTTCAAACTTCCCCCCCCTCAGAGACAGGGCACGAGGCAAAGCCTGCAAAATTAAGCCCTAACCCAGAACAGTGTTAGGCAACTGAAGGATACCTGATGGAGTTAACACGTAGCTTAGCAGCCCCATTCAACCACAGAGACTGCTTGGCTTTGAATGCCAAAGAGGACCGAACAAGCTCCGCTAAGTAAATAATGAATTGGATGTTAATGGCCATTCCTGTCCTCTGAGTTCACTCTTTATCTACTGTTTTTTTTTTACAGCCATTTACGTTTCCGTTGCTTAACAGACGCTTTTTTTAATCCAAATCGATTTATAGAGCTTACAATTTCTGCATTCATCCGTTTATACAGCTGGATATTTTACTGAAGAAAAAAAGGGTTAAGTACCTTGGTCAAGGTGGGACTTGAACTAGCAACCTTTTGGTTACCATCCGTTGTTATTTTGTAATTTATAGCTGTAGCACCACAATTTCCCCATGAGGGACAAATAAAGTACCTATCCATCCATCCATCTATTCTGCTGATAAATTACTGAAAAAAAGGCAGAGAAACACATTTTGTGGGATACTTTTAAAATTAAAAGTAAAAATAACTAACTAATAGGCAGTAGTACGGTTCATTCATCATTTTTCAAATGATTTAATTCCATGCAAAATCGAATGTAATTTCTACCGAATTACCTCATAAAAACTATTTATATCTATACTCCAATCAGTCAGGTGAGGTTTTAAAAGAGCACGGCATTTCCTCCTCAGTCTGGAAGCCCTCTGCTTCCTGGTCTTTAAATGACCCCTGACCAATAGGAAGTAAATTGCTTGGTAAGTAAGTCCTGTGGCCGTATGGAGATTGTAGTGGTGAAGACTGGACGGCCATTACCTTCAGCATTCCCTTGGTTTGTTACAACCAGAAAAACTTTAAAATACTGTGTGCTTGGAATATGCAGATGAAGCTTTAATGATTGCACCGAAAATCTCCAACTTTTGGCAGTATGTTTAATTAAAGACATAATTAAAAGCATCCTAAGGGTGCTATAAACACCCGACTTATTTCTGTTGACCAAATATTTATTGAGTGAGAACACATACATGTTTGAAAACTGTAACCTTAACCTTAAAACGAACTTGACTTTGATATTCTGCAGACTGCTTTTCTGAGGTCAAGTAATCTGAGGTCAAGAGGTCAAGTTATTTGAAAAGTAATGCTCACGACCTGAGCCTTTTTACCGGAATTTAAGCGGCACTCCACCCTTGAACAGCGTACGGTAAAACGTTAAACGTAAAAAAACACAGTTCGGGAAAACCTCCGGATAGACATTTCACAAATACGGAACAAAGCCAACTCCGGCCAACGAGAGGCTGAGAGCCCAGACAGAGAGGGTACTGCCTTCATGGGTAACTTCATGACCTCACTAAATGGGAAACGACGCTCAGTGAAACACAAAAGGTTGACGAAGCAAACTCCCACAATCACTCCCACAGACGAACCACAGGACAAGGGCAAGCGACGCAGGAAGACACCCACCCGCCCGTGGGCTGACATTATACTAACAAGCGCTGGCTGCATGGGGCTTGAATGGGCTTAGACTTTCACGGAGCAAAATGTTGTTTTAACTAACACACCACATTTCCCAAATACGACCTTATGAAAATACACCAGTTCAAAACTGTTTAACACAAGAAAACTCAGCAGAAAGAGATCACAATAGTGGTGAAAACGTTTAACACAGTAGACCTACATCACAGTTCTCCACGAGCTGGTCCTAGTTTCTCAACAGGCTTCCGAGCAGTACATTCAGACCCACAGACACCAAGGACGAGGGAAAGTTGAACTCAAACAAAAGGCATGATGCGGTATTGTACTGATAGGTGGGAGAGGCCTAGAGCCTAGCCTAAACAACCACTTGGTAGCCTCCACCAACATACAAACACCAGGCACTGACTCGGCAAGTGAGGCCACCCATGGTCACACAGGCCCCACTTTGGCCCTGTGATGCTGCATGACGCTAATCAGCGTTACCCTACTGGTTGGCTAGCTCCGCTGGCTACCTAACACTGTAAACCCGTCAGTTCTAATATCAGGGAGAGCAGAGTGTGGAGGCACATAGTTTCAGAGAAAACTAATCATCGAAACAACGCTGAAACCCAAGCAGGCCCTAATCTCTCAGCCTGCACTCATAGCTCAAATCACAGTGAATCCCCTGTTATGTTTTTCTTGGTCTTCAAAACGTCTAGAAAGAAAACTTACTCATGAGGGACAGGTTACTTAGTTAGGTAAGGCGTCTTGGTTGGTCTGAGGTGCCAACCCCCAGGTGCCCACAGTGGAGAAGAAGCAAGGCTTTCTCACTGCTCTGACCCCTCGAGAACCTGGATTACAACGTTCCAATCGACATGCGTCAACCACGTGGAGAAGATACCGAAGGTCACGTTCCAGCCTTTCTGAGAGCCGGGGAATTCTGAGGTGTAGTTGTCCGAGTTTTCACGGCTCACGATCAAATCTTATTAAATCTTGGCATCCAGTATAAATGTGAGGAATGTGTAAAGACTCAAGTAAATCTAACAGCAAGTCTTACTTGTGGTTAACTTAAAGCACAAAGATGCAGAATTAGGATACTTCCCAAAGTTCATAAACAAGGCCCATTTCCAGTTGTCATTAGCGCTTGGGTATAAAGACAGTTCTTCGGCTCGGGCCGCTGACTCACGAAGCGGAAGAGAAAAAAAACACATTCACCGAGAAGTCTAAACGATACGGGGAGTTCTCTGCCTCTTCACCGTAAACAGTTCTGCTCATCTTGCTCAGAATGAGAAATGAAAATATTGAGATGACTCAGATATTTGGACAAGCTGACCGTCTCAGAGATTAGCGATAAGAAAAATAAAAACCAAGCCTCTGAATCACCCGCCCTTAAATCAAACCCAATATTAATGCCGTAGATATCTGCAATAAGACAGATTTACAAACCGTAAACTAGCTATCCACTGTAAATGTATGTATATTTTCTCTTCTGAAAGCATATAGCAATTCGAAATTGGGTAAAAAGTTTACACTGTATGTATGTCTGAACATTCACTCAGACATTAAGTGGTTTGGCTTAAATGTCGGATCGTTAATTTACTTTTCTTTTGTAGAAACCATTACGGAACGGGCCCTCACTTCTAAACTAAGTGAGTGAGGTCTACGATGGACAACGTAGCAACCTTGCAAAGAGCATAACAAAGGCGAACATGTCTGCTAACTACGTTAAATAATTTAACCTTGACCCTTTTTAACAGAAAAAACACATGTGTTCAATTTCCGGTACGAGGGTTTATCCACAACACAAGTGCCATCTCCTTTTATACTCGTTTGTAAATAACCGGTTGACTGCCCGATTACTAACTAGCAACTACCAAGTCCCAATCGCTAAACAACATTGTTGCTGTGACGCGTTACACCCCTCCCACCCAAACAATCCATCTTTATAAATTAAACATGTCACTAACTGTCTCTCCATATAAGAGTTATTAAAACGGGTAACACTCGATCATGTCGTTATGAAAAACTTCACCAGTTTCACTAGTTACTGATTTTCATAATATTTATGAAGTGATTTGCATTCAATTCTCATCGACGGCGCCCACAGCCTAAACACGGGTAACTCATTCTGCCGGTCGGGGTTTTAAAAGGCTCGTCTATTCTCAGATAAACTAACTACGCTAAATTAACGGACGAGACTGACACAAAGAGTGTCAACTGCCCACGAAAAACCTCACACCAAACAGCTGGGCTAACTTTCTAATTGCTAACAGTGGAAACGGACGGACGGGGCTGGTTGCACAGCAAGATTTAGACATCCTGAAATATCCTGAAATACCCTGAAATAACAGCACGAACTTCTGACTAATACATGCTTGCGAGAGATGCTCAACATAAATTACCAATTGACCATCAGTACCAGTATCAGTAACTATAGCCAAAAGTACATGGTTATGAAAATAAAATAAGCTCAAGATTAAGTCCGCATATATGTAACCCGTGTTGTGATCACACGCGACCGAGATAAACACAGAACTAACACCGACAATCACACGCAATTAATAAAAACGTCAAACTAACCTCTGACGCTGACAATTTATTTTTTCTCGTCGGTCCAATTCATAACCTGTCTCAGAGGGTAGGTAGAGGATGCCGTTTTGGCGTACTTAAATGTAAGTAATTATGTATTTATATCCGATTATATTATTTCCTGATAGATGTGTTAAGTCTTCTTCGTCGAACCCCGTAACACAAACAACCTCTCTCGACAAAAACAAACCGACGAAAGAGTAGAAGAAAGTAAATTGTCCGTTTTCTTTGTGGTCACGTGTCCACTCTTGGAATGTGGGATTCTGGAATAGATTTTCGGAATGATTTGGTTTCGCAGTAGTTTTCCGCTACTTTCTTAGACGTTAGTTGTCTAGATTTTAATATATAATATTAATATGTGCATGACGAATACATTCGCCGTAGAATTTTAATTTTAAGAATTAAAGTACATAACATTTAAATATAAACTTATGTATGAGTAAATTATATGATCACGTATAAATACAATGTGCAATTCCAATAGCTTGGTAAGGATTACAATGTCATTATCTATCATTTTAAAATACGAAATTATTTTAATCTCCCTTGCGGTTACTGCTCCGTGTGCGGATATCGTAACCTCTCTCAACCGCGTTTCTGCAAATAGGATTATGAAAATATGATTAATAAATATACAGTAATTAGTTTAATTTGTTACACAGTATCAACATATTGGACACAGTATTGACATACTGGACACAAAATATCTCAATGTATTTGCTGTCCAGCAAGAACGTCAGGGGTTCCTAAGAAAGCACCTAATGTTTGAAACGTCTCCATCCTTCGTATGGTCAGTACGGGGCAATTTGGAGGCCGCAGTGAAACTGTATTTGCATCGTGAGAGCAGAGAAAGTAAAGTAAGTATTCGACACGGACATCTGTGCTGAAACCTTCACTTCGCTTTGATAATGACGTCACGCACCGAAGGTAATACTTTGAGTGTCCAGCAGAGGCAGTGTGTGTCAGAAGGGTTACCGGCAGTATGAGGGGAGGTTTGTGCTCACCTGAGCGCTGCTCACCTGAGCGCTGCTCACCTGAGCGCTGCTCACCTGAGCGCTGCTTACCTGTTCAAAC
>JAOYSI010024692.1:47624-69968 GCA_025775065.1 Hiodon alosoides | reverse complement strand
CCAGACTGCGTAAAAATGTGCATTAGTAGTTAGTAGTTGTGTCAATGTTAATACTTTAACTCTATTACCAAGCCTTTCCATCGAATGGCTTTGATGTTATACTGTAGTCTTTTTCGGTTCTCTTGTTTTGTTCTGGTCGCAAATTGACTATGCTAAAGAATGTGGAATAGTTGAAGCATACACCTTAGTTAAACACTATTATTTCACACAGTTGTAATTTACGCAGGTACAGAAGTCTGTCTGCTGGTTGCATGAGAACTGCTCTCTGTGAAGGGCTCTTTGGCCACCAGGTGGCGCGCCCCTTTTCTGTGTGCCGTAAAAATAAGGGATGAATGCCCGACAAGACTGTGCCTCTTTCTCTGCTCAGCCGCCTCTGCAACGCTCATCCCACCCTGCGGACCATCGACATGTTCCACTTCCGGGGCCCGTCTCAAGTTGGGGACCGTCTGGTCGTGAAGGCCATCGTCAACAATTCCTTTAAGAACAGGTGGGCTTCATGGAGGGCAGCCCACTGTTTCATTTAGTCTGGACAATGTTTGACTTGAATGACAGAAGTTAAATGATGTGTTTAGTTGTATTCCTTTATTGTGCTAACTCTTGTCTGGACTAAATACTCTAAGTTCTGTAGTAATATTTCCTTTTTGAACCACATGAGGACATTTGAACCACATGAGGACATTGATTATTCCATCAGTACTTAGCAAATTGTCCCTGGGAATTGTTTCACTTTGTCAAGCAACACCTACATTGTTTCGACATGAAGCTGAAAAACAGACCTGCAAGTCATTAAGTTGAGTCAAAGATAAGACCTGCAAGTCCTTAAGTTGAGTCAAAGATAAGATCTCAAGGGCTGAAGAACAATAAAGGGCTGTAAAATATACACAAGGCCATACTTCTGTTATACAGGGTGTTTGGTGGGCTTTTGACTTTGTACTTTTTGGAATGGGGGCAATATTTGACTGTCATTATCTCGACCTGGGCCAATAGTGTGTCCCATTGTCATCGTGGCCACAGTGTGATTTCAGGATGGTATGTGGCTGTGATTGTTCATAACCGAGCATCTGTCTGCTGTGAAATGCCAGGCGGTTTACTTTCCTTTGGAGAGCCCTGCAGGCCGCCCTGATGAACTAAACAACAGAAGCCAGAACAAAAGCAAAACGGTGGTTGGTGGGAGTATTAAACAACTCAGACTGGCAACGTAGCATAGTCAAATCTCTCATAGCACTCCTCGTCGTGACAGAAGGGGTGCAGAACACATGAACAGCCGGGGGTTGGAAAACAAAGCATCGATGCAGATTTAAAAAGGAGACTGGCTTATTGTCAAAGGCATCGTTGTTGGGAATGCTGCGATAACGCGTCTGTGCGTGCGCTGCTCCTCGTTGCAGCTAGTCCCTGGTGAGCATTAAGTAAGGTGTTGCCTGTGGCCTGTTCAGAATGCCAGCAGTGAACTCTCATAATCCAGTCTCACTCGGGGAACAGAAACGGGCTTTAAAAATGCTCTTATGCAGGACTCATTTATTTGGCTTGCCTCTTGTGAGCATCTGCTGGGCACAGAGACATTCTGGTCCTGGGCGTTAGATGGTTCAGAAAAGGCGTTTTAGTGCCCCCTAGTGGCTTTAGATATGGCTTTCTTATGCATCAGAAGAAAACTTTGTCTCCTTGTTGTCAGTGATCCAGTGATCCAATGCTCACTGGTCAGCCTCTGACCGTTTGTGTGTGTGTGTGTGTGTGTGTGTGTGTGTGTGTGTGTGTGTGTGTGTGTGTGTGTGTGCGTGTGATGTCACAGCATGGAGGTGGGCGTGTGTGCAGAAGCCTATCAGGGAGGAGAGGCCCTGCGGCATATCAACAGCGCCTTCATGACATTCGAAGTGCTGGATTCGGAGAGGAAGCCGCGAACGCTGCCTCGGATCAGACCCGAGCCTGTGGTGAGAGCTGGCGGTTACCCGACAGAGCAACAATGTGCGGTCTGAGGATGGCTGAGAAAGCACTGAAAGGGAGACCACTCAGAAGTTGGTTAACATTGAATTGTGGCGGTTGACTCCCAGAATCTAATGTAATTTGGAAGCGGCAATTATTAAAACTTTATGATTAAAGCGGTTTTAAGCTTTATTGACTTAAAAGCACTGGAAATGGTGATTTACTGCACTTAGCCAATGAGCTAATGCACTGGATGCTGGAGAACACTTTCGCCGGGGCTTTGATCCAAAATTCTCTTGTATTTTGTCTCGTACAGAATGGGGAAAGGCGGTACCAGGAGGCCATCGCCAGGAAGAAAATCCGATTGGACAGGTGAAAAGACGGTGTGGAATGCACACAATGTAAACAGGAAACTGTCTGAGGCTTATTAAAATGACCCAACAATTCGTATTTACTGAGGACCCCACTTCATAAACCCCATGAAGGTTTATGTTACATCTGTAGATGGGCCAAGCAACTTTAGTTGTGTATGTATTCATTAACCTACTAGGCTTTCAGGGCTAGTTTCCAAAATTAATGTCCGGCGCATAATTTCTGCTCATACGACATATTTAAGCCCATATTAACATATTAAAACAAAAAAGCAGATCTCTCTTTAAACTAGCAATTAGACCCATTTGTGAATATAAACTAAGCTCCTTGAATTTTATTGTGATTTGGAAGTTGTTTTTAAAACCCCAGTTAAACGCTACATGCTTGTAGACCAGGCCAGAGAAATCGATCATCTCACGCCCGAGGCATAGAAAGGGAGTGGATTGTAAACCGCACAGATAGTTGTCCCTGTGCTCCTGCCCTTCTGATACGATGTTAATTCATTATTCAGAAGGTGAGAACAGTGTATGTTACTTGAGTGAGTCTCTACAGACGTGGCGATGTCTCCCAGGGCAGTGTACATTATAGATAAGCGATTGCAGGGAGGAGGAACTGTTGGCTAATTTAATCCTAATAATTGATGCTCAGATGGAAAGATAAACCAGAATTGTATTGTAGCGCCCCTGGGCTGTGGATTCTGACTTCACCCTGAGATCTCACAATGTCTCCCGTAGGAAGTACATCATATCTTGCAAACAAACAGAGGTGCCCCTGTCTGTCCCCTGGGACCCGAGCAACCAGGTAAACTCCCCTACCAAAAGAGCAGGTAACGAACCGACTTCATTAAAGATTTACACCCCCGACCACATGCGGTTACCACAAAGAGCGGCATGCTACAATTGAAGATGATTGAAGACGAACAGAGCTCTTTAACAGGCAGGTGTAACAGGCAGGTGTAACAGACAGATGTAACAGACAGATGTAACAGAGCTGTGTAACAGACTGGTGTAACAGAGCTTTGTTACAGACTGGTATAAAACAGATGTGTAACAGAGTTGTAGTCGAGACCAACAAAAGTGAGTCCGAGTTAAGACCAAGACCAATCCCATTTGAGTTCCATTATAGACCGAGACCGATTTTAACGTCAGAATGCATATATCTCTAAAAACAATGTCCTAGCATTGTTTTGGGACTAAAATAATTTGCTAAATTTAAAAAGAACTTCAAATTTAAATTGATAGATAAACAAATTAGTACTGGCCTACAAATATTGGAGGATTAGGGACGCTAAGTAAGATAAAGATATCAAACCTGCCCTTGAAGTACCCTCATCAAGGATGTTTACTGAATCTCTATGTTTTACTGTATCTCTATATGACAGCCTTTCTGCAAAACCTGCAAGAAGCATTATGCTTTAATTTAATAGTTTTTCTTCACAGAAATGATTGATGATTTGTGTAGCCAAACTAAATTACTGCTCAATAAACAAGCATTACTTCTGCAGAGTGAACACTGGCTAATGTCATTGTTAACGGGGAATGGGGGGTGGGGGGTGGGTTGGTGAGGGTGATGTTGAACGTTTCACTTAAGCTCTGGTCCAGGGCCAGTTTAGTTTTTTCAGTCATTATGGTTGAGATTAGGTTCTGGAATGAAAAAATCTTATAAAAAGTCTCCTGTCAGTGCCAATGAACGATGAATTTTGAAAAAGTGATTGGTTAGCCTTGGGTCAAACTCATTGGCGTTTTGAGAAGGAAAGATTAAAAAGTACAGTATAATGCAATGAATGACTAAAATTTGATTTTTAAAAATGCATTAAGAAGGTTTCATAGTCCGAGACCAAGACTGAAAAATGTTCTTGAGTACTACAACTCTGTTGTGTGTTACTGAGAACCTGGAGTCTATAAAGAAAGAAGATAAGAGATCAGATTAAATGATCTTTTGTATCCAAGTCCCTATATCTTTAACACACCTCTGGGAAAATAGTGTGAAGTGAATCTTTCATCTCACTTTACTGTCTCCTCAATTGCTTTACAAAGAGCTTGTTATCTGATATTCTTATCAAACTTCTGTTACTGTTACTATGGCTTTTGATTGTTTGAAAGCTGACCATGCACCAAAAGATGCCAATTTTCACACTGAAAAATAAGGCTGTTTGTTTGTACGCCTTTAGGTGTACCTTAGCTATAACAACGTGTCAGCCCTGAAAATGCTGGCTGCCAGAAACAACTGGGTGTTGAACTCTGAGAAGAACAAGGTCAGTACCTCCACAGGCGTTGCTTTTGACACATTCACGATGTGAACGGTGTTTGAACTGAGAGTGCTGGGCTGGGCTGGGCACTGGCTAACATGAGAGCTTGAATTCTCACTTTGGTTCTGCGCTTGGCTGTTTACCTGCATGAAGGAGAACCCTGCTTAACCTGGATTATGACACGTGTATATAACTCATTTGACCTGGTCCCCCAGGTGAGCCTGTTCACCCTGGAGGAGAACCAGGTGCTCTGTTTTAAAGTGGAGACCCATGTGGACATCCCGGCCGAACAGGTCTTCACCTTACTGTCGGACCTCAGCCGGAGACAGGAGTGGGACAGTCATTATGAGTAAGTACCGCAGAGTTCTTGGCCATATTGCTTTCCCATCATCGTTCAATGCCAAGAGAGAAACGCTCTTAAAATGCTGTTATAATGTTTTTAAAGCGTTGGCTGTGAGAGGCACAGGTGAAAAGAAAGCTAAAATTGACCTACGAAGCCTGTCCTGTTAACAGAGACACTTTTAAAAGGATATTTACAGATTTTTTAAAAATTCTGTCAATTATAATGGGACAAATTTATAAAAGGATAATAATACCCTGGTTTGCCATGCGCCGCATAGGCACTGCGAGCTGATCAACCAGGTGGACGAGGATGACATGATCTACCGTGTAGTGACCCCCCCCATCAACAGGAACGCCAAGGTCCAGGACTTCATCCTGCTGGCGTCCAGGAGGAGACCCTGTGACAAGGGGTAAGGGGGGGGGTGGCGGTCAGCAGCCTACTGGCGTGTGTGCGTTCCGTGTTCTGACTTCTGCCCTTTGTGGTCCTCTCAGGGACCCTTACGTGATCGCCCTGCGCTCTGTCACCCTGCCCACACACCCCCCCTCGGAGGACTACAGAAGAGGAGAAGTGCTCTGTGCAGGGTTCACTGTCTGGGAGGTGTCCAGCAGCGTCACTAAGGTATGGCAAATGCTCTCTTCTCTCACTCCCTCTCCATTTCGCATGTGATTACTGTACTGTGCAATACAGGTCGACTCAGACTTTTCTAAATCGACAGATCTATTCTGCTTTTGTATTAAATAATTGATCATTGTCTGCTGAGGACAATGCACGGTGTAGGGTGAAGCACTGGATGACCAGCTAGCCTCATTTTAGGAAAAAAAGCAGGAAGTTGGCTGATGAAGGGTCGTGAACCCCGCTAAAATTCTAGGTTCGGTTCTGTTAATCCGCCCAAGGTCAAGGATGGTCATGTGAATCCTGTCAATCTTAAACCCATACGTCTAAATAGTAATCGGATGAGCTGTTGACCCAGGTAAGTGTTTCTGCAAGGCAGCTTAACGAGATTAATTAGGGCTTAATTGTTTCTGTAAATAAACGGAGTGCTTCAGTGCGAAAGCTGAACTTAATCTAAGTTCTGTCTTTGCCTTGTTGACTCTAAAACCCTCTCCTGCTCCTCTCTCAGCTCTCCTACTACAACCAGGCCTCGCCCGGGGTGTTGCCCTACATCTCCACCGACATCGCTGGACTTTCCTCCTCCTTCTACTGCACTTTCACCTCCTGCAACCGTTTCCTGGAGGAGAACAAGGGCAGTCAGGCTAGCCTGGACTCCACCGCGTCGTAACATCCGGCCCGTGGAGGAACGGGCACAGAATGTCCTCTGCCGTCCCGCAAACAAAAATATCTGGGACCAGTGGTGGCTACATTTCTCCATAAGCACTTCCAAATTTGTTAAGGTCCACTCAACGAATGACAAGATTTGTTTGTCTTCTATAAAAGAGTTTGAACTCTCCTAACAGCTTTTATTTAACTTGGACTTGTCAGAGGGCATTTTTCTCATCAAATAAAACTGTGACTGTAATGGGTACAAATTAGTTAAGTACATTTGTCATCTGTTACAATGTTAAGGCTAGAATCAAGGTTAATTGAAATCAGTAGTGATGATTTAAAAATTTTGCCAAATATTGTTTAGATATTATTGGTGTTCAGTAAATGTTCATCTGAATCGAAAGTAACCTAAAATGTTTACCCAGATTGAATAATTTCTTCATGAAAAAAAAGTGATTTTGTATGGACACACCAATTCTATATTCTATGTTCTATATTTAGAATGTAGCAATTCATCTGGGAGGTATTACCAAGTATATTGGTGTAATAAATATAGAATGCCTCAGCATCTCATCAGAAAATATTCAATGCATTTACAAAGATGTAATTATCAATAAAACCATTTTGTTTTAATTGTTTGTAGAATAACTTTTGAATAATTTCAATCTTGAATATAGTATTTGTACGTAGACTGGAACTTAAGTAATTTACAAGAATTATAGACAACATACAAGAATTATGTAGTGTTTTTTTTTTCTCTAAATGTTTAAATGTAAATGTTGTGAACAATAAATGAAAGGTACTTGAACATGCAGAAAGATGCAACGTTTTTTTTCCTCAAACCTTTTGCACACTGCCAGTTTGGTTGTCATTCAATGTTCGCCCTCGATGACCTTGAATGTGCCAATTAATTTTACAGTATGTGTCTGATTTCACTGTCCCTGGTGAGGATTGGTACAGTAACATTATAAGACAAGCGTCTCAACAAATAGGACCCTGTTACACCCTCCCTTCAGTTTCAGTGACACATTTGTTTCAAACTGGACGAAAAATTTTATTAAACGATTTATTAGTAAATTATGACTGAGAGAGGCTTTAGAAAAAGGCCCGGAGGGGGCAGAGCAGAGACGTAGCCATGGAGTTAACATTGGGGGGGGGGCATTTTGAGCATATGAGGATATGTCCCCTCCCAATATATATCATAATTACGGCCCTGGAGCAGAGGTCCATTCTCTGGCTCTTTGCACTTTGCAATACCTTGGATGTTCAAACTTTTCTCGAAACGGTCTTCCATTTAAATCATTGAAAATGCTGAGTTTGTTGTATATTCTTGCTAAGGTAGCAGCCAGGAATTGTTGAGATTTATACAGTATTTTTCACAATGGAGTGGTCTGCGGCTGGTCTAAGAGGTAAATATGTCCTCAAAAAGTCTAGACTTGTAGTCCCTGGGCATGTTGTAGAAGCTCCGTCGGATGTCCCCACCTCGGATGGACATAAGACCCATAAAACCGGAGTTGTAGACGCCTTGGTCCGGGCCGTGCTCCACTGTGAGGGAGAAACGAGGTTGGGCCTGTAGCAGGGCCCGGCGGCCTGGGTACGACATACCCAGAGGGACGGCCTGCAGCTGCAGGGACACTTCCTGCCAGGCCGACTGGAAAAGCCGAATCATGTCATCCACCATAGGGCGTGTGTAACCTTCGCCCAGGGCCTCCTGGGGCCAGCCAGGGGCCAGCGTGACGTAGGGGAAGATCTGATTGACCGTATCCAAGAACTCTTGGCCTCCAATGTAGCCAGGGGTCTGAAAGAGCCCATGGGATACATTCATGTTGATCCAGGTAGGATGGTACAAGCGGTCATTGTCGTAAGCCTTTCTGAGCGTGTGGAGCACCGGCGCTAGCAGGCTCCTGGACTGGATCCGAAGGTGGAGCCCCCAGGGCTTGGGGGAGATGAAGACCAGGTTCAAACATTCCTCGAGGGTAAACTCATCACTTGAGTTACCCACCACTGGGACATCCGGTTGGTAATTTTTTGATCCCACGGGAATGACCAACATACCACCAGAGCTGTCTATGGGTGAGAATTCAATCCATGTTATGTGTTTTAATATTTAAATTATTTAAGTTTCAACTTTTAACTAAAGCAAAAATTAAATCTTCAAAAATAACCCCTAGTTAAATGTTGCAAGTTAATTATGTAATTTTTTAAGTTTAAGTTTCAACATCATAAATAAATAATAAATGTAACATTATATTTGACCTGAAACTTATATGCAATTGAAAATGATGTGTTATCATCAACATTCATAACAATATATGTTATTCACCTCTGAGTACGGACAACAGAGAGGTCCTGTCAGCGACCCAGTCCCACTGGATGTGCACAGCATCTTTATGCTCAGGCTTGAAGTAGTTAACCAAGTCTCCCCCAGGATAGAACCGCCTGGGCCTCTTGACCTGCCCTGTCAAATGCAAACCAGTCAATGAGCCGGGTGCTACCTGCCCCCACAGATCAAGGACGAGGGGCAACGAACGTGCCATTCAACTAGAACTCCAGTTTAGCCATTGATGTCACAAATGTCAATCACCACAGAGGCAAAAAAAAATCACTCACTAGCAGCCTTCTTAAACTGGGACAACACAGGCTCGTAGATGTCATGGTAAATGCGCTGAGGGTTACTGTTGTCCCGTATGAACAGCAGGTCGTTTACACTGGGGTTGTTCTTGTCCTGCCACAGAGTTAGACTAAACCTGCAACACAGTAAAAATAACACAGGCTGTAGACCGTTTCCTCATTAGGTGTACTCCACCCTAGTATAGAATAGATTCTTCTGACGCTTTTAATCTCCCTAGTGTTAGCACTATCGCATGACCTTTGACCATGACAAGTCTACAGTGCGGTTCTCAAGCATGCCAACTGAGCTTAAGACTGTTTAGTCTGCTCAGCTAATGCCACAACAAGGGGAACCAGCCATGGAACTGTTACCTTGGAGACTGGCTCAGCAGCCAGCTGAAGTGAGGCCAGGCCTGTTTGACCATGACGGCTAACACAGGGAATGTGACCTTCTGGGGGACGTGCTGGATGACTCGGTACATCTCCTCCACCATGGAGCGAGTGTAAGTTGTGTTGGGGGAAAGGGCCACGTATAGCACCTTCCATCCAGGAGAGATTGTGGCATCTGGAAATCTACTCTGAATGAGCTCCAAGAATCTGAAAGAGTGAGAAAACCTTATGGAGGGAGCTCTCAAGCTCTCTTCCCCCCTATGGTTTATAGTACATATAGTACAACAGTACCTTATCCTGTGAAAGTGAAAACGCAACATAAGTTAGCGGTATGAAATAAAAAAGTACGAAAGCTGAATTCTCACGAGTAACGTCCTAAAAAAAAAGAAAATTCCCTGTATCTCGGGATGTTACTGTGCTATTCTTTTAAAACAACATTACAATTATTAGAACCTTCGGTTCTGACTTCTGGTGATCGTCCTTTTTTGTGTATTTTGATCATCATGTGACTCCAGTGGCCCTGTGCTGTTTTGAGGTTGACTTACCTTGTTCCATTTACCACCGGCCAAAACGTTGGCACATTTGGACCATGAAGAATGTCTGCGTTGAGCCACACGGGGCGGTTAATTCCCGTTTCGTTTCTTCTTCTCAGAATCTCCAGCGATGGCTCCACTGCCTGGATGCTTTTGAAATCCAGCTTCAACCCTACTCACCAAAACAAAACGGGACACAAATGATTCCACAATGGCTTCTCAATAACGTTTTATACAAAGATGTCAATCTCTTTAAATACCCTAAATGCAATTTAATTTTCTTTGATTACTCATGGGGACATTTAATTGTTGTTTCATTGTTAACCAGCCTGTTTTAGTCTATGGTTCGAAAATGTTTGGATATAATGCAGGCTTTTTGGTGAGATTCAGTGGTCAGTTTTAAGACCTTTTCCTGATTTGAGTACAGTGTCCAGCCATTCTTCGAATGTATTATCACTATAGACATCAGGTGGGTGGGCCATGATGGGGATGTCAGTCTCGTTGACTGTGTTGTACCCCTGGACGTTCACATCCGCCTCCAGGACCATGGCACTACCTAAATGGACATTTTAAAAAGAAGGTTAAAACCTGTTTTATCACGATGACTGTATTATTCATGTTCTACATAAACTTGTTTCCATGCCTTTTGCAACCTTATTTGGTTGTGTAGATATATACTTAGTGGCCAGTTTATTAGGTACCTCACCCGTTTCTCAAAATTGATCACTCCAATCGCCCATGGCCTGCCTTTTAAAGAACGGCAGACAGGCATCAAGGAATCCAATTACTGTTGGATTGAACGTTAGGATGGGAAAACCAGTCACCTAAGTGATTCTGACTGTCCTCTTGGGTCCTTGACCCATCCAGCCTGGTGTCAACGGTTCAGCGTGGTAGTGGTGTAACGGCGTAGGAAATATGTTCCTGGCACACATTAGGTCTCTTGCTACCTAAAGAGCAACGTTGGAATGTACGCGAACATCAGAACAATTCTGACCAGGTGCATCCCTTCATGGCTGCAGTTAACCCTTTGTCACAGGGAGACTTGCAGCAGGACAATGCTCCATGTTAAAACACGTGTCTTCTCAGAATTGTTCCAGGAACATCGGTTTCCTAAGTTGCCAGGCCTCTCCAATAGAGAATCTCTGATGAGATGAGATGGGGATGAGGTGGAACGGGCTGTTTGCAACGTGATTTTGTTGCCGTCGAATCTGCAGCCATTGCGTAATGCCAATGTGTCTGCACGGACCTCCCAGTGGAACGTCTCTGATGCCTTGTAGGTTTAATGCCTAGAAGAATTCAGGCTGTTCTGGAGGCAAAGGTGAGTTTGACCTAGGTGGTTCAATTCGACCTCGATCAGGTGGTTATACCTAATAAACTGGCCATTGAGTGTATATTTTCATTGAACAATTTTAGATGTCCTTCAAGGATTTTTAAGGAGATTTTTAGGTGCTCTTTTTAGGTATAGATTTTGCAGGTATCCAGATATCATCCATCATTCAATTTTTGCATTGTTATCTTAGGACCCATAAGGCTTACACTTTCACTGGCATTGTTACACCTATTCTAAGAAATAAATACATTTCAATAGGCCAGCCATTTCAAACATTAAAAAAATCTTTCAGATAAGAACGTGAATTTAACAAAATGAACAAAATTGCAGTCGTGTAAAACCCCATGTCGATGCGACCTGCAACAGTACATGTTGCATTCAAGCCGTGAAAGTAAATGGTAAGTTCAGGAGTGTTTCGAAAACTGCATTTACTTTTCAGCGCTCTCGTCATTTCGGATTTGTTGTTGGCAGAGTGATACCACGTTACTTGCAGTCCATCTCTCTCCTTTATGTTGCCCGTTGTGAGGAGAAAGTCAAGCATATCTCCACCAGTCGGGAAGGACACACTAGATTCAATATCTGTTGATTTACACAGAGATTTTGTCATTACACAAAAACTGCAAGGATTCGTTCCTTATGCCACCTTTCTCAGTTACTGTCCACACACAGTTATTTTGATTTATATGCACCCTTTGATCTGGTCCATTTAAAGAATAAAGTTCTGCGTGACAACACAAACTACACGGGAAGAGCTGAATCGTGACTTTTTTAACATTGTATTTTAATGCTACAAATTTGAAAAGAATAAGAATGAATTTGCAGCCTTGGACCTGCATCTAAAATCTACACAAACTAGAATCCAAGGAAACATCGTAGAGAGTGACAGATACGTGATACCTGAACGCAAGGAAGAGATCAGAATGGTTGAAGTCGTTTACCTGCATGTTGACTCATGGAAACGGAGGCTACTGTGATGATTCCCAGCAACACAGCCAAGCCGATCCCAACGCAGAGCATGGTTAGTCCCTCTGTAGTGAAAAGACCCAGTATTCTCTTCTGATCCTCCTCTTCCTCTTCCTCCTCTTCTCCCTTGTTATTCCGCCTGTTCGGTTCCACGTCCATGATTAATTACCGCGCGGACACGTAAAACGAGCACGCTCACGTCCGGCCTAAACACCACATGCATGTGGTTAACTGACTGGAATTCAATCCAGTTTGGCCATCTGCTGAGCTTTATCTGTGAACCATGAACCACTCAGATTTCACAAAGGAGATAGCACTTTGTATTTACACCATCTGGCATGTGATCAAGTTACTCTGCCCTCCACCGAAGTTAACTTTGCTATGTGGGCCTCATGGCTTGGAAAAGCTCTGAAAATAGATAAATATTAATTATTTCTCACCATCAGTTTTGAACATTTTAAATATTTAATACTGGCCATAAATGAATACAATATCAGCTTAGTCCACTCAAATTGTTCACTGCGGAGAATTGTACCTTCGTTATACTGATAACTCAGTAGAACAACATTGCAATGGTTGTTTGTGAGATTTTAGTTTAAACATAAAGATAAGATTTCAGAGGTGAAGGAAATGTAGCATTCTACCCGCAGATTCTCATTTTACACTTTAGTACAAACTTGGCCAAGCCTCTCAACTAAAAACAAATGAGAACTGACTTTGGAACCAGCTGGTTTTGTTCTTGTTTTAGGATATTCTTAATCAATATCGAAGTAACTGATTCTTTAACTTATTCTCTTATCTCAGATGCCACACAAAGGGAGCAGCTATTTCAGGGTTAAGAAACACTTAATCTGCTTTGGTCAACGTGGAGGAGGATCAAAAAACCCATTCAACACAGAGAAAACAGAAAAGACGGCTCCGTCGAGATAACAAACCTGCGTTAAAATCCGCATCGTCCACGGAAAGGATGAAGATTAAATTAATCCGAACGGTTGTAACTGCGTTAAAACAAATCCCCAGACGAGGCTATTTAAAAACAGCAACAACAACAACAACACACCTACCAAATGAGCAGCCAGATTCAGCTTCAGGCCCATGAAAAGGCGTTCAGAAAGACGGTCCTCCCTGAAGGATCTCAGTGTGGCTTGGAAAGCACAAAGAAGAAGTCCTCATGAAGTCCACATCTGGTTCAGGTATATTTGTTACATGCCTATGAGGCAATGATTCACACCCCCATGCTGAATGCTTTTGCTACAGAAAACCATGACTGTGGAAGACAGAGTCAGACATGTCAGAGTTTCAATCACAAGCTGCTGTGTCGCAATTCTACCTTGTGCGACAAGCCGTTTGGTAAAATACCCAAAAGCCTCGAAAGGAACAGTGTTTAATACTGGTCCTTTGTTTGATGGAACTGAGACTGTTGGCATAGGGGTAGTAGACTTTTTAACCAGCCAGTTACTTAATAGTTTGCAGTTGTTTGTATGTCCCCTTGGCACAACAAACAAGGGCAAGGTAACATGAGGTCAACAGTGTAGCGTTTCATCAGCACAGTGATTAAATCAATGTATTTTCATTCAGATTGATCATTTTATTTATGACAATGATACTGCCACGTTTTAGGGTAACACTAGTGTATATCTGTAATTCACAACTGCCTAAAGACAGTGTTGGGACCTGGAATAAGAGTGACCTGGGTGCAGACGATCCCCTCCCCAAGGCTACCTCTGTTGGCATGGGATCAGTGACTGTGCAAAAATGGGAGCACAGAAGAACCTTGTACAGCAGCTCTGGCTCCGCCCACCAGCCAGGCAACCAGGTGACCTTAGCCTCTGGGCGTTGGTCCTCACAAACAGGACCTGTGACTGAGGCTACTCTGTTTTTAAACAAACCTCAGCATTTCAGTTTGGACTAGTTTTAAACTTTACCATCATTTAGATACAAATTATCCAAAGGTATGGTTCGCATCGGAAAAAGAGCTCAGAAATGTAAAAAACAAAAGTGGTGATCTTTTTGTGGATTTGGTGGAAACAGCATTTTTTTTAAACCCCCCAACACATTTCATAGATACTCTAATGCAGAGCGATTTATATAGTTCACAGTTTTAGACCTCTCATTTATTATACAGATGGAAATTTACAGTAGTTAGTCAGGTTTAGCTCCTTTCCCAGTTAGTACAACTACAGTGTTGCAGCAGTATTTGAAAACACCTACTGCTAAATCACCTTCTACTGTCTGTTTTGTTTTCCTGGAGTGAGGAGGAGAGAACTCTCACTCTCCTGCTTCTCTTCATTCATCCTTGATCAGAACAGAAACTTTTAATGCACATGTTAATCTCCATGAACAGCTTTTGTCTAGCTGGCACGTTAAACTCACAACAGAGAGCCATTCGGGGCTACTCAGTTCCACCCGTTTACAAATACAACACGGGGATGACTGCTGCAGACTCTAACTAGACACTAAGATAACAGATTTTAGTCACTGAAAACTATTTCCTGAAAGGCCTTCGTCTTTTGTCCATAGCTGACAAGACCATCTTGGGGGGGAGTCTCTCCGACAGCACTGAGGCTCACTGTCTGTGTATTGTTGAACAGATTGCTCAAAACCAAGGCTACGCTGCAATTTTTTTGTGTGTCTTTCAGCGCCCCCTTCAGGAATATTAGGTCAAAATAATACTTTCTCAACTACACTTAAAAGAAGTTGTTTGGTAGTTTTAAATAAATTAAAATGTCTTCCTGACTAAATACATTTATGAGTAGCATACATATGCCATGCGTATAATTTTGCCCTTATGGAACGGCGCATCACTGGACACATCACACAACACTACTAGGAGTGGGTTTGGCCTACACTGTGCATATATGCATAAGATCTCATCGCTGCTAGGATAGAGATGTATTGTTAGACCATCACTGGTACTGTTGGGATCTGTGAAAGGGAAGAGTTCACTGCAGCAAGCACATTCGCGGTGGTGCTTGTTGGAGGAGAATTGTGGAATGTGTAAACCCATTCAGACACAGCCGTCGGGTCTGGATCCTACAGTGATGTGAATTATGTTTCCGCTGTTGGCACGGTAGGCTGGAGTTTACGATTCACCACGGTTGTAAAATGAGAAAGATTAACTGGCATTTAATGGTTTGGCAAAGCGGGGATTTTAACGTGTGAAAAGCTAAGAAATATAGATGACTGAATGCACAGATCCGACAAATAAATTGGAGGAGGCTATGGAGTGTTTTGTGGGTTTACTTTGCTTGTCAGATTTTTAAACACCCTGTTGGATTTACCGTACTGGATGCATGGGTCAACTAGACTTCTGTGGACCACAGGACAAAAGTTCTCTCCTGTAAACACAACTCATCCATTGTACCGTGCCGTGCGGGCCAAAGGAAGGGCTTTTTCACAACTATCTTCTGTGAGCCTCGTTGGTGGTGATGGTGTCTTTGTGGACTAAAAGCTTACATCTTTTCCATCCCCTGTTTAGGGCAAATGTTCACCTTTTTTATCAGACACAATTTGTGGGGACTCAACTTGTCCTACTCAAACTGCATCAACAACAAATCATGAATCGAATACTTTTAACACGATATCATCACATATCCTTAACATCAGTTCAAAACACAGGCATGATCGAGCAACTTGAGGTCAGTGTTGACTGGTGCCAGAGTTCCACAGTTCCTTTGTTGTTCCAGCCCACAACAGCATGAGATCAGCTGTCATCGTTGTCAGGCACTCCATTTAGAGAACAAGTTATTTTTAGCAGGTGCCCACAGTCCTAAGTTTACCAGCAGCTATGCCTTTGTACTGAGGTAAAGTACAATATTGTGTTTCGGCCTTTTCTGTTCTCAGCCACAGAAGCACAGGAAGGGGATCCGGAGAACAAATCCAATGGGAAATTACAAGTCAAGGCCAACTCAGACATGTACAGGTAAGAACTTTTATCATTAAGTTGTTTGTCGTTTTCAATCATATTTAAAATAGTTTTCCCCTTGCAAAGCAACGCTGGACAGACTGCATGCATCCCATGTTAAAATATAACTTGTAACTGACTGAAAATTCATCACAGCATTGCCAACAAGATTTTGTGGAAGACCGATGTCACAATGTTGAGTTATAATCAAGGCTGCGTGTGAGATTGAAAAAGACACAGTTTTTATTAGATGTGAAGTTTCTACACGTTACAGTGGATTTACATGATTTCCCTGTTAACCCTCAATATAAAATATCTCACTGAAGATGAATGGAAGAAGAAGGTCGGCGAGTCTTACACTGTAATTATCGAGCGGCTGCGAGATGATCTCCGAATCAAAGACAACGAGTTGATGGAGTTAAAGCATGTCTTCAGGTAGGAACAGAAGTATTGTATGCCTTTTTATTTTCATTTTCAGGTTTTTTACAAAAATAAATTACTGAAACATTTGCATATGTATTAAATATCATGTACTGCTCTGACTAAAATGTCACTTTTCCCCAAACAAATCAGTGCCATACTTCACACCTTTATAGATATTTTGACCCCCATTTTCTGACATTCTGCCACAGATCCGGAGAACGGCATAGACAAAGGTTTCAGTGAACAGCCCAGTTGGTATTCAACTCAATCATCGATGAGTGGAAGGCTTCTCGTACGGTCACACATCTTTCTGTGGGGCAGCAGCATTGTGCTATGGTGATGCTTCTCGTGAGCTGAGACTTAGAAGCTTGTCGTGATTGCGGGGAAACTAGTTTGAGCAAAGTTCAGGAAAACCCTGCTTCAGTCTAGTAAAGAAATTAGATTGGTGGCTAGCCTTAAAAATACATGAATACGCATGAATACGTCTTAAATCAGATTTACAAATATGTAAACACATTATAATTAATTTTTAGAAGGGAATTCTTTCATTCAGTTCAGAATTAGTTTCCTTATAAATGTGACGTTTTTCTGCACGGTTGAATCTGACGCTCCGCCCTCGGAGCTCGAACCCTGCGGCTTGGTTTCAACGTACTGTCCATCATTTCTTCTCTTCTGTCTTCTCCATGATTTTGTTCTATTTTTAATGCGTAGCTCCGATGAAGCATTCAATAAAGTCAACCTGAGTTATCGTACAGAGAGCGGGCTGTCCCTACTCCATCTTTGCTGCATATGTGGAGGTATGTATGGTCAACAGAACTAAATATAAACTGAAATATACATAATGCATTAGTAGTATTTTTTTATTGGTTAGAGAGAAATAGGTGGTAAACTAAAAAAATTTCTTTAAGCCTTCTATTCGAAACGACTAGCATTTATCGTCAGTATCAGTAATTTAGTTTTATTTGCATCCTATTGATCTCCCCTGTAACTCTTATACTCTCGCATGCGGAGTGGCTAATAGCAAGTGCCTACAGTCAGCTGAAAACCAGCAGAAGATAAAGATGTTTACTACCCTGGCTGTGGCCACTCAGATCTCCCGATTGCAATGTGCTGTGCACACAGGAAACAAGGCTCACATTAGAACCCTCATGCTGAAGGGCCTGCGCCCCTCCAGACTGACACGCAACGGCTTCACTGCGCTGCACCTGGCAGTGTACAAGGTCGGCAGGGATCTTCTGTACCTCTCCCACCTACTACCTCTGCATCGCCGCGATAGTCGTCAGGTCTCGAGGTCTTGCCCGTTTCAATCATTGACTGGTCACTGCTGATCTTAAAAATCCACCTGAAAAAAATGATGTGCATTACAGCGCAATGAGTTGACTTTGGAAGATACTAAATTAGGGACTCTAAACTGTACTTCCATTAGTAGTTCCAAAGCGTCTGTCCTTAACCTATCCCCAATGATATTGTTTGATCAAATGACAAAACAAACCATGCAGCAGAGAGAGATTGTTTTGAGACATTACTTTGATACTAAATGTGAAAAAATAAGGTGCAGCCAGATTATGGCCAAATAAAAGATCACAATGTCAGCCCAAACATGTTCGTACACGTGAAGGTGTCCCGATGACAACAGTGATGTCGTTTCTGTTCCTTAGGACAATGCGGAACTGGTGACTGCCCTGCTGCACGGGGGGGCTGACATCCAACAGGTGGGGTACGGCGCCCTCACTGCTTTGCACATTGCTACAATCGCAGGGCACCATGAGGTGGGTGTGCCCAGTACTTATTCATTTTGAAATATTTACTCACAATTTCTTTAAGTAAAACAAGAAAGCCACCATCCACATCAGTTCACTGATCGGACCTTGGTCTCTTTCAGGCTCTGGACATTCTTCTTCAGCACGGGGCGTACGTCAATGTCCAGGACGCTGTGTTCTTCACCCCATTGCACATTGCGGCTTACTATGGCCATGAGCAGGTAACCCGCAAATGAGAAATCCACGTTGTGTTTTGTACTTAGAATTCTTAGTGATGTTCCTTACAACTCCTTATCCCAGGTAACAAGGCTGTTGCTAAAGTTTGGGGCGGACATAAACGTGAGTGGGGAGGTGGGTGACCGGCCCCTGCACCTGGCAGCTGCCAAGGGATTCCTCGGGACGGTAAAGCTGCTGATGGAGGGCGGCAGCAACGCTGATGGTGAGCTCTCCACCCCAGGGACGGAGCAGGGCGGGGGAACACACACACGCACGCACACAAGTTGCTCCCAATAAGAACATTTGTTGGAATTATACTGCAGGGTAACTCACAATCAGCAGTAACGAGAGTCAGCCCTTATGATACGGCCCATTCTCCCTCGTGGTCTTTACTGTTCCTCCCAGAGATGATTTGGTAGCAGCTAAACGCAGCCGTGAGATGCAGTAGATTATAAATTGTTTCTCTAGCTGAGAAATGCAAAACCCTTCGATAAGACTATAAAATCGGTTCAATAAGATTGTGAGATGTGGCTTGTTTACGGTGGCTCTAGTCCATGAGGGCTGGTGGAGCTGTTTCTGCATGATATCATTGTATCTCCAGTCTCCAAGTGGAAAACATTTTCATTGAAACACAATATCAGATAAGGCAACTGTCTACACTCAAAAGTGCTCTTTACAATGGTTGTTCATGACTGCAAGAGTTTATCCCTTCCAGTCCCAAATTCAAGAGTGTTTATGGAAGATGTTTTGTTATTTTGCATTTCAATCACCACGTACGCTATGTGCCTCTCTGAAGCATAAACGTTTGCCCACTGCTGAAAAGAGGCTGAACAGCCTCACAGTTAACAGCTATCCCTCTGCCTCCTTCCTACAGTGAATGCCCAGGACAACGAGGACCACGTCCCACTCCACTTCTGCGCACGGTTTGGGCACCATGAACTAGTGCGCTACCTGTTGCAGAGCAACTCCCACGTGCAGCCGCACTCCGTTAATATTTATGGAGACACGCCACTCCACCTGTGAGTGTTTTTGGATTCGCCGTGGTAACATGTCCGCGTTATTCCAACGTTGTAGCAATGTGGCCGGCCATGTTCTTCTGGTGACCCTCAGGGCCTGTTACAATGGCAAGTTTGACACGGTGAAAGAGATCGTGCAGTTGTCCGGCACTGAGAGCCTGTCCAAGGAGAACATCTTCAGTGAGACTGCCTTCCACAGGTACCGCTACTCCCAAACTGACAGCATCCCCCTGTGGCTGCAGTCACCTTCTGTCTTTTAACATTCTGTCTGACATATACTGGTATTCACTGCTCTAAACCAAACTGGAGCGTTGTATCGCCAAATTCATCAGTTTCCTTCCTCTACTTCCCTCAAAGTGCTTGCACCTATGGGAAAAGCCTCGAGACCGTCAAGTTTCTGCTCAACCAAAATGCAATGAGCATCAACCACCAAGGCAGAGACGGACACACAGGTAGAGTAGGATCCGGATGATGAATGGCTTCTGACCCATCGTGAGGTGATGTGGTCCATCTGATGATGTGATGTGGTGAGGTGATGCGGTCCATCATCCATCTGGTCCGTTGAGGATCGTGGGAGCTTCTGCATGTGTCACCGCAGGGCTGCACAGCGCGTGTTTCCACGGCCACATGCGTCTGGTCCAGTTCCTGCTGGACAGCGGAGCTGACATGAACCTGGTGGCCTCCGACCCAAGCCGGTCCAGCGGTGAAAAGGATGAGCAGACCTGCCTGATGTGGGCTTATGAAAAAGGTGGGCCACCAAACCAGGGACCAGCGTTTGGTCCTTTCCATAAAGCATAGTGTCAGTGGGACATAAATGTATGGATCCAAACAATTTGTTTAATGATAATGCCATTGCTCTAGTTCAACACCTTTGCCTTGTTTTCTTGGATCCAGCTTGCATTTAATATAAAACAGAAATATATAATCTTACACAGAACGGAACCTAAAAATGTATTAATAAATGATCACTGTGAAAAATCCGCTAAACACCCATTACACTACGACTATTATTTAATCATTTAAAAAAACAAAACATTTGTTTGGTATATTTCCAGTCACAGAAGTGTCCTGCCGTCTGGTAAGGTTAATGGCCAGGAAGTTTGTGACAGTTTAAGCCGGTGACACTGTACCTACCTTCTGCTTCAGGTCACGATGCCATCGTCACCCTGCTCAAGCACTACACCCGTCCACAGGTGGAGTCACCCTGCAACGAGTACTCCCAGCCAGGCGGAGGTCAGAGGTCACTTCTCATTTTATGTTAGAGTGGTCTCGAAGAGTCTACATGTAAAAGTCTTTCTTTACCATTCATCTCACATTCTTCTGTTCTGACATCACATTTGACACGATGATACACTAGACAAAAGTTGAGCTTTACTCAACTGCATTGAGATGATAATAAGAATAATTATAGAAATAAAAAATCATAATAGAAGAAGACAAACAAACAGACCCTGACGGACTGCAGGCCTAAACCCTAACCCGAACCCAGGTGATAGTTTATTGATTTTTCTCTGCTTTTTAATGAAGTGTTTGCCAAAGTGTATTTGACGTATAGACAGCCTGGGCATGCGCCACTCTCTCCCTCTCGCACAGATGGGTCCTACGTCTCAGTGCCCTCTCCACTGGGAAAGATCAAAAGTCTCACCAAAGGTAACCCCTAATGAATCAGAACTTGTGCAATAATTAACAGCCTGGACGAAATACGGGATCACAAGCCTTCCCAATCTCCTTCCCCAGAAAAGGCAGACATTCTCCTGCTACGAGCCAGCCTCCCATCACATTTCCACCTGCAGCTGTCCGAGCTGGAATTCAATGAAATAATAGGTTCAGGTACATTCCCCTGAAACCTCACATTTTTGTGTACCACAATTGAGCACCAAATTAAACAGCTAATTAGCCTTTTGTTTAGGTTCCTTCGGAAAAGTTTACAGAGGCAGGTGCCGGAACAAAATTGTAGCTATCAAACGGTAGGCATTGCACGTCTGAGTTACCTATATGTCAAACACAATGGGGTTAAATTAACACCCAGCAATTTAATTGTATTCGCCGTGACTGCCCTGCTGAAAGCTTGTGGCTGTGATTTTGGGGTACCAGGTACCGCGCCAACACGTACTGCTCCAAGTCGGACGTGGACATGTTCTGTCGTGAGGTGTCCATCCTCTGCCGGCTCAACCACCCCTGCGTGATCCAGTTTGTGGGGGCCTGCCTGGACGACCCCAGCCAGTTTGCCATCGTCACCCAGTATGTCTCAGGGGGATCTCTTTTCTCCCTGCTGCACGAGCAGAAAAGGTGAGTCCCCTCGCCTGTGGCAGTGCGCCCTTCAGGGATCACAGGGCATCTGGGCAGTCGCAGGACAATCCTCTCCACATATCTGTACCGCCCCGGGGGTTCTGGCCGCAGCAAGACCCAGGCCTCTTGCGCCACAGTGCAGCAAGGTTTACCAGGCCTCTTAGCGAGACTACTGGATAGCTACACTGCTCTCCCCCAACTTCCTCATGCTTGTCTTCCATCGCTTCACTCAAGTTGGACTGACGCAGGCTATCCTGCATTCCTCCCATCCAGCACACAGAATTTTCCCTTGATGATCTAATTCTGTTTCAGCTACTTGATAACACTGGGACGCCCACAGAAAGACAATGCGGACATTATCTGACAGCTGGACAGATTGAATTTGACATCACATTGCATCAAAATAAGACACATCACGGTAATGCACTTTTCCGAGGAGTCGCCCACTCTCCGTTCTCGTTTCACTGAGCTTAGTTTACGGTCCCCAGCCACCTTACTCAGCATTTCTCTGCTCTTCTCTGAGCGTGGGTGTTCACTTTGTCTAGTATTGATCTGTGTAAAGAGTGGCTCTAATGACGTTTCAATGGACAGGATCATCGACCTGCAGTCTAAACTCATCATCGCAATTGACGTGGCCAAGGGCATGGAGTATTTACACAACCTCACTCAGCCAATCATTCATCGGGACCTCAACAGGTGAGTGGTAGTGATTGTTTAAACGTCCCCCATCATCATCATCATCATCATCATCATCATCATCATCATCA
>JAOYSI010024692.1:33030-45153 GCA_025775065.1 Hiodon alosoides | reverse complement strand
AAGTGCAGGAACCACACTGACCTGTGAGTCTTCAGCAGGGGGCTCTGTGTTTTCTGGAAGTGCAGGAACCACACTGAACTTTGAGCCTTGAGCTGTGGGCTCTGTGTATTCTGTCATGTTTGAGATTCCACTGTGAATGCCGTCCAGTTTGGTTTCATCTTTGATCCCACTGTGGCTGACAGGCACTAACAACTCCTGATATATAACCGACTGTCCTGATTCCTGGTTAGCCTCCTTGTCAATATGTTGTTGTTGAACTAGGTGTTCTGGTGCCTCAAGGTTTGCTATCAGCGGTTCAACGTCGTCTTCTTCTGGTGCTCCATAAGCTGGGCTCACATCTTCAATTTTATTGCCGGCCTGGAGTTTAAATGCATTTTGGGAAATAGTCTCCAATCCAACAGATTGCCCTTGCATTAGATAGGAATCGTTAAATTGGTTGACTGCCCCAGTTTCACCCAGCACTGTGTTGAATTCTAATGGCAATACGTTTTGTGAAATCAGTCGACTATCTTGCTCCTGGAACTTGATGGAAGGTATTTGATTTAGATTTCTGCCCCCAGTGGTTGACAGTAGGATGACTGTAGACGGGATTTTCTCTAGCTCAGCAGTTACCCTTTCTCCTTCTCTGACTTTTTCGGTATTTGTATCTTCTTCCTGTGACTTCAAGAAGTTTATTTGACATTTTCCCGTGCCCTCAGTTAACGCATCGCGTCCCTTTTTGTTTTTCAGCGCGTGTTTCCTGTGAGGAGTCTTTTCATTTATTTTGCTGCGCTCCTGCTCAGTATCCTGAACTCTCTCAGACTTAGATATTTTAGGTCTGGATGTTTTCGGCCTGGAGATGGACTGGTTATGTGAGGCTTTAGTGCTGTGGATCGATTGGCTGTGTTCATGTGCAGCTTGGCCAATCGATGACTTCCTCATGGTTTCCTTCTTTGTCCCTGATGCCATGAATGTTCCATGAATCTCTGATGGGACAGTACTGTTCCTTTTGCCTTTATCTTTCAGTTTTCCCTTGGAGGACCGATTTTTTTCTTTATCCCCTGCGCTCATTCTTTCTGGTTCTTGTGGCAAATCCTCCCAGAGGAGGGTCTTTGTGTTGGGATGGACTCTAGTTTTTCTAAGCGGGTTCAGGTTGATCTTTACCTTCAATAAACGGTTAGACTGGAGGTTACGGTTGTGTTTGTTTCTATAGTCCCCTCGCTCCAGTTTGTCATATTTTATGGTCTTTTCACCTGAGGTGTCTGTATTGTGTTTATCTGAGAACTGTTCACTGTTAGAAGATCTGACCTTCTGTCTTTTTATCTTTTTATAAGATTTCTTCCTTGGGGCAGCATTAACAAGCACGTCTGACCCTGCCAAGTTAAAAGTGACATTCCTCTGAGGGATTCCAGGTTTCCTTTGGTGGTATTCTCTGCCGTGGCACTTGACACCTGTGTAGTTGTTTGTGTTCTCGTTGCTGTCTTCCCTCACCCATAGCCTTGCCTTCCTGCTGGGGGGTTCCCCTTCGCTGTGATTGTGCGCAGAAGCTTCTCGGCCGCTGGTCTTGGCCAGCTCACTCCCATTTCTTCCTGCCAGCGTGTACTCGTAGGCTTTGTGGCAGTGCACACAGCTGACCGTGAGGTAGTCAGGCAGAGCCCCAACGCTCTCGTTCTCAGGCCTGGAGCCAGTGTGAACAACGTCTCTACCATTCCCGCTCACTATATTTGCACTGTGCACATTGTTGGGCCACATGGGTGGGTCCCCATGGGTTGGTGGTCCATGCCAATAAGATCCACCATGACCCTGTAGCCTTTCTTTTCCAGCAAAATCTGGTTGTGATGCATTCATGTGCTCGTACGGGATCTCCCCTTGACTGAGTAGTTTGTGCCGGACAGCTTTGGGTCTCTGATACTGGCTTTCATCTCTGCCGTCTGTACGGAAAAAAAGGAATAACCATATGAGAATTGTCAATTGGTGAGTTTCCTCTTACAGGTATGTTCATCTATTGACATAGATAAATTAACTCTTTCATCTCTAATTTTTAAAATTTTATCCAAATTGAGGGTGAAACCAAAAAAGTAAAAAGGTGTTGCTACCCTTGTCTGATCTCAGCACCGGCTGCATTAAGGCTCTCCTGACGTCCTCTCTCTGGGACAGCTTTTCCCAGGTGTTGGGCTCAGTTGCTGGAAGATGAAGGCTGTGCGAGGCTGTCCTTCTGCTGACATCAGATCCCCCAAAGCCCCTTGTGATTCTCTGGGCTAAGGCCGGAGGTGTGCATTCGTGGCAGGCAAAACGTCGCACTGGCCTGGCCGGCCTCATGCCAGACTGGGTTCCATCTCGGAGCCAGGGTCTGTGGCGTGATTGATCTTCGCCCAGCAGTTTGGCCCCCTGTCCCGGGTGATTGATGGTCAGGACCTGAACCTCATTGGAGCTGTTGAAATCCCACTGTGGCATGTCCTGATTCTCGATGATGGCGTCATTGGAGATTCCCCCATTCTCGTTCCTGGTCCTGTCACTCCAGGGTCTCAACCTCTTGTTCAGCGCCAATTTGTAAAATAGGATGTAAAGTGCTCCTATCGTCAGTCCCACTCCCCCTGTAATTCATTAAGATTCTTTATCCAATGGATGTTGTTTTATAATTTATTGTAACACAGCATATGCCATTGCATTGAAATGACTAACTACTTTAAATACTCTTTTTTGTTAAATTTACATATATAACATCACCAGTAATTTTCAAAGCCTCAGATATATACGTTCCTCCTGATTCATTACTTTGAGTTTGAGCCAAAACGACCTGGAATACCAGGTATTTCAATAAATCATCCACTAAACATCTATAATGGCCAGTAGCACCTCAGCAACTTACCAGCAAAGAAGAAACTGGCGGCTAGGGAGATGTCCCTGGCATATCGCTGCATGCTGATTCGGTCTTTGACCTTGATGAGCACGGTTATGTTCTCGTTAGGCGGCACGCAGTTGGCCTCCGTCAGCTGCAGGACCGTTTGCACGGCTGGGTTGGCCGCACTAATGCACAGCAGCTGCCGGCCGTTGTACAGAACCTTGTCCGGCTCCTGAATGTAGCTGCTGAGGAAGGAGGAGAGCTCCCGCAGCTCGCAGGTGCAGTTCCACTGGTTGATGTCCAGATTGAGGGCCGACAGCCAAGAGAGGTAAGAGAAGGCATTCGGCGCACTGCGCAGTTTGTTCCTGGACAGGTCCAGGTTGCGCAGCCGAGGCAGGCCCCGGAAGCTGCCTTCAGCAACGTGCTCAATGAGGTTGTCGGACAGGTCCAGCACCTCCAATTGCTCCAGGTTGGAGGATTCAAAAGTGGCAGAATCCAGCCTGGTAACAAGGTTCCCCCCCAGCTGCAAGATCAGGAGGCTTCTCATGTCTCTGAACCAGCTGCCGTTGATGTCCCGGAGCGCGTTGTGGCCCAGCTGGAGAATCTCCAAGTTCTGCAGTGAGGCAAATGTGGAGTCGTGGATGGAGAGGCTCGTGATGCGGTTGTGGTCTAACAGTAGTGTCCTGAGGACCGTTAGGTTTCTGAAGGCATTCTCCATGATGTTGGAGATGAGGTTATTGCTGAGCCCCAGCAGGGTCATGTTGGACAGCTCGGACAAGGTGCTGTCGTCTACAGTGTCAATCAGTCCATCTGTGAGCATCAGGGCCTTGGTGGTCCCAGGAACCTCTAGAGGCGAAAGAAAAGCGAGTCGATTTGTTCGTAATTATTCAACTGTTTCCCAACGACCCTCACTGTGGCTTTTGCCTAAAAGAGCGCTCACCTATGATGTTGGAGAGCTTGTGGCAGATGATGGCGTCTTCTGAACACACCACACAGGAGTCGGGACAGGAAGCGGAACATTTGGTATGCATGATTAACATTAGCATAACAACAAGAACTCCTGAGGTATTACAAAGAAAAACAGAGGTAGGATTAGTCTATGAACAATCCATGAAAAAATAAGGGTAATCTTTTATCTTTGTGAAACAATAAGCAATGATTAAAGGTTAAGTATTTTTTACAGGAATCACTAAAATTGAAAATTCAGAGAATTTGAATGAATTAAAACTGCGTTCATCGTTCCACATCATGTGAACTCACTTCTCATGGTTTGTTATTGAAAAGGGTGCATGGTGCCACGTTTGTTGTTCCACATCAAGGCGAGAGGTCCCCCTTGCCTCTGGTATTTGAAGCTTCGTGCCTCATCCCTCTTCTTGTCGGCAGTATCTGGCTAAAGAAGAACATTGGTTTATTAGGTCCAGCGAGAAAAATGTACCACTAGACATCCTGGTTCGTATTTTCTGTTTGTATGCTACGATGCTGATGGATTAAGCTTCTGTCACAGGAGAGGCCAGAATTCTCTGAGGTGGTTGCCAAACTCGAGGAATGTCTTTGCAATGTGGAGGTAAGAAAATATACTCTTATTTATAAATAAAATAATGTTTTTAGTGTCACCTTTTTATGACAAAAAAAAATCTGGCATGAATATGTATAATTCAATTGTTTGCATGTGTTTATGCCTTTGTGCGTGTGTGTTGAGTGTGTGTGTAATTGAATGACTATCTTGATATTCAGATCCCCTCTACTATAGCTGAGTAGATGCTCTTTCTGTTTGTCTGAATGCAGAAGGCAGATCAGTTGCCGTCATTTAACAATCGTAAGGTACAGCTCCAGAGAGTAAGACCAAAGAGTTGCGACATGCACATGACCTGTTGGTACTTTTGCGACTGACACATGGATAACTCCCCTATTTGCCTCCCAGTTAATGTCCCCAGCTTCCAGCAACAGCAGCGGCTCCCTGTCTCCCTCCGCATCCTCGGACTGCCTGGTGGCGCGCGGCGGGCCCGGTCGCAGCCACGTGGCAGCGCTGCGGTCCCGCTTTGAGTTGGAGTATGCCCTCAACGCCAGGGCTTACGCCGCCTGGTCTCAGAGGTAGGGCCACCACTCAGCCGAGGCTGAAGACAGCCCGGGCCAGAGTTCTCTTTATTGGTATGGTAGTTATGACATGGTAGAATGGGTTCCACAGTAAACATTGCGTCATTTGTGAGCCGGCATTTTTAATGTTACCCGATATGTAATTTTCACACATACTGTTTTAGGGATGTGCATCTGTGGGATGTAGGAGGGCTGTATACAGATTTGATTCCGACTTATTATATTATATGCGCATGTCAGAATGATTTTCACAACCAAAGAAGATGCTTCAGTAAACCTAGAGTTGGTTGAGACTGAAAATCAAGTACAACAAGGGAGCAAATATAATTAGGAGTACTAGCAATATCATGTCAGAACCTGCCCCGAAAAAAGCAAACCTCAGCAGACAATTAAAAGTCAAGGTCAGCCATGCGTCTTGTTTACTAAGTTACGTGTCAGGTAGTGGCTGCACTTCTCTCAGTTCCGCAGCTGTGAACCAGCGTTGCCGGGAGACGGCCAGACACAAAGTAAAAGTAATCAATCATATATTATCTTCCACCGATTGCCCCCCTTGGTTGTTTGTTCTCTATTTACTCTTTTAACGGTACGAGGCCAAGCAAGCCCGGCAACAGTTGCCACCACAAACCAAAGATGGGAACATGTGGTCTCAACTCCCCCTCCTCCCACCTCACCACCTGGTAGGTGGGGCAGGCAGCCAAGAGGGCAGGAAACACGCCAGGGGGGTTGGTGCAGCGGCTGGTATTCCAGCCTACAGTGTTTCTCGGCAGCAATTGTTATTACCAAAGCAGACAGCAGGGTGCAAACAAAACCTTAACAAACCTAGGCAGATAGACAGACGTGGATCACAAGCCTGGGCATGCGTTTGCACTCAGACTCACACTGACAGGAGATTAAACATTTCTGGGCTTGGATCACCATTCTGTCGGAGGAGCCTCTCTCTCTCTCTCTCTCTCTTCAAGTAGCATGACAAAGCAAAATTGGAAAACATTTGATACTGTAGCAGCCCCAGAGGTTTGACAAGTTAGCAGATGCATGATAATCTTTGACCTGTGTATAGCAGTAGCATAAGGTCAAACAGACAATACTATTGAAAGCCCACATATATAATTTACAACCAATGTAATTTACTATTTCTATGCTAACTGTTTAAAATACAATACTTATTTCCCGGAGGAACTCTCCTTGCCGAGATCACCTCCACAGAAAGACATTTTCTCCAATAGCACGACACTAGGCTTACCTCACGACAGACTTCAGAGGATCAGTTACTTAATTTGTGGAGACACACAGATTCCTTGTCCTTAAAGCCCATCGCCATCATTGTTCCTTTATCAGATTGTTCTCAAGTGGTCTGGTTAGGGTTGCTCTCCTGTAAAACACACACATCAAATCACATTGAACCCGAAAGAGAATGGTCTATGAGTCTATCGGGGTGGGCTGTGTAAGGTTACACTAGGCATGCCCAGTCCGGGCCTGCTATCGGAGATCATGGATACTGGACTCTGTGGTCGTCCTGCGTTGTGACTGGCTGGCTGAGTGACTGAGACGCACGTGCAATCGCCCAACCTCATTTATTAATCATACAGTTAAAGGAACAAAAGACAGTAATCCTTCCCCATTTACCCTACATACATTGCCTAGCTATGGGGGGTGGTGTGAGCCGCATGGCATGGGAGGCTCAAAGGCCAGTTTTGATCATCAATCTGTTTTCCAGCATGGAGCGTCGATCTTCACAAGGCCTGTCTCTGGATGAGCTGAGGAGGAACATGCAGTACCCACCCATTGACAGAAACGGTGGGTTATATCAGTACCATACGTCCTGTAGGTCGGAAAATTTTTCTAAAATATTTCCAGGCCTAAATACTGAATCATAACCATTATGGTAGATTTGGGTTTCAAAGAAATATCCACTGTAAAAGCGACTGTACGAATTGGCAGAAAACGTGGTTGTGCGGCTCTAGATGAGCGCCTCGTGTCTCATTTCAGGTAGCTAACGTGTTGCTGATACTTTGCTGTTTTGATAAACACACGGGGCTTGCTGACATTTCCACTTCCTCCAAAGGGTACGTCTCGGATCCCATGAGCACCATGCGATTCCACTCCAGTGGCAACAGTGGCAGCTTCGAGGACGGCAACTGACCGTCTGCTCACCTCTGACCCTTGTGATAGAGCACTCAATAACATCCCAGCCCATTACACGTCTGTAGTTTGCATGAGAGATCCTTTGTTAAATCTAAATCGCCACAGGCATTGGGCACTACGTCGGGTCACAAATGTACAGTTAAGGTAGCATGTCTGATAAAACTGAATATTTCTATGAGGCCTTGTGAAACATGCCCTCTTTCTCAGATTGAGGAAAGCCATGGGTAGCGTACCTCTTTAGTTTTTAATTTCCATTAAACACCCAGTTCTCTATAATTTTAGTCTGAGTACACAGTCAGAATACCTTTTCAAGTTGTTTGCAATGAATTGAATCCTGACATTTTTCATGATCAGTTTTGTCATTGGTTTCATATAAATAAACCATTCTCTGTGTCAATGTACTTCCACAATGGTCAGATTTTTCCCTCTAGTGTAAAACTAAAAGAAGAAGGAATAGTCTTTTAAATATAAATGCCATCTTGCTCATACAAGTTTGTGTGTGTGTGTGTGTGTGTGTGTGTGTGTGTGTGTGTGTGTGTGTGTGTGTGTGTGTGTGTGTGTGTGTGTGTTAAATCTGGAATCATAGCATTTTTTGACATCTGGAATCAGCAATTGTGCTAATGCGTCTCAGCTTGTTGCTCCGTCCCACCGCCACGCATAGGGAGGGTGAGGAGGTATGACTAGACTTGCCTTCAAGCCACCTGTCTCTTTTCCGCACGGGAGGTACACAGCCAATGAGAGGGATTCATTGCCCATTGGAGGAGAGGCACAACCCTCTTGAAAGTACTACAAGACTACAAAATTCCAAGGAAGCCAGCAGGATATTTTTTGTTTGTTTGAGAGAATCCCTGATAATTTAACCAAAAAGATTTCAGCAATTGCTGAATTAAGTATTTTTTTAAATATACATTTCCATAGGGACAATTTCAGGTTTCGCTTGGTTGAGTAGCTCCTACATTGGGATATACGCGATAATACAGCAACAAATAACAATTTGAAGATTTTAATTTACAAGACTCCCTTTATTTTTGTCAGTTAAAACATAAAACTTTCTACAGAAACAAAAAAGCAATTTAACTGCCGTAGACACTCCACACAACCAAAAGGAATTATCTAGTGATACATTGGCTATTAATTGAGCACACTAGTCTGAATGCAGAAATTTCAATTTAGCAGTAATAGCAGAATCATTTTTTAGATGTTTTTTGAGCAGCTTAGTTAATTATTTTTAACACTAGAACCTGTACAAATACCTTGTCCTATCTATTAAAACCCACTTGCCTTGTAATTACCATGCATCACATCCAGTAGATAATTAAAACAGATTGTCCAGGGATATGGGTGCGGCCCATTCCCACTCAAATATTAAATGGATTTTGGAAATTAAAATATGGCTACTAGCTCAGGAGCATAATGTGACATAGAGCAATGCCCATAGATAAGCAATTAAGGGTTAGAAAAATAAAGAAATCTCTCATCGATCTGATCAGCAGAAAAAATAAATTATACAGGATGTGGTGGATCCTGTGCAAATCCTTTCCCTCATACCCTGGTTAGACGCACAAGAAAATGGGCCAATGTCACAGTGCAAGTGTTCCACGTAGCATCTGTGATCACAGCAAAGTCACAATTTAGCGCGTCAGCTTTAGCTGGACTGCTTGAACTCCGTGCTTTGTGCTGGAAGCGAGCCTCGTTCTCAGTTATTGCTCAATAAGGTGCGGTGACAGTGCGCTGGGCGGGGAGGAGCTAAGTGGATATTAATTATTTCTGCTGAACGAGCCAGGAAGCGCAAGAGAGGTATCTGTTTCAGGGCTATGGTGACAGGCTCTTTCAACAGCATCCGTTAAATGGGCAAGGTTCACTATCACACAGCGCCAGGCACAGAAGGAGGATGGAAGCGAGGGGAGGGAACACACAACTGATTTGCCACTTCAAGCCTTTTGTGTGCGTTTCCTCCTGTGTTTCCGTTATTATATAAAAACTACATTCTTTTAAGGAAAGAGTTTTGCTGAGAGCTCTACTTCCGCTCTTATAAAGAGAAGGCATTTTATTTCATTTTCATTGTTAGTTGACGATATGAATAATGCTGGATTTTACAGCTTACACCAATTTAGTCGGAGAACCACAACTGGGTGAACCCCACTACAAAGAAGCAGCAAAGAGTAAATTATTTATTATTCTATAGGAAGTGGAGTAAGAAGTAGGAATCCATCTTGAAGACTACATTTCTCGTTCAAACTCTAGGAATCAAGTGTTCTGAAAAACACAAAATGAAAATATCATTATTTTTGCATCACAGACGTATCACATTCTCTTAATATGAAAGCATATGTAACAGAGTTAATTTCTACCCTGGAGTCAATGTGGCGGAGTTTCCCGATCTGGAACTATGTACGTTCAAGTGTGGCTGATGCGGACAATGGCTGCATGTGTACACCTTCCCTGGCAACTATCAGCTTGAAGCCCCCGTAGATGTCAGCATCTTCTTTTATCTTGTCTTTATTTTTTGTAGCTGTTTTTTCTTCTACTGTGTTCAGTCTATGTAGCTTTGAAGTCTGTTTAGTAGCCATAGATTCATCTGATTCCTCCTCTTTGGAATGGTGGCCACTCATTTCAAACTCTCCAACGTGTTGCTGTTGAGTCTTCCATTTCGCCCCTTTGTCTCCAAACTCCTCTTTCCCAGTCTCGGCTTCAGATTGCACCTTCTCTCTCATCCAGAACTCATCCAAAAGTTCTATTTCTGTGCTCAGAGTCTGAGCATCAACTTTGCCTTCAGGCTGTGCATCCTTGATCCACACATCTGTTTCCGTTCTATTATCCTTTTCTGTAATTTCTAATTTCTCCTCATAGCTATTCTCAGTCTCAGGTCCGGGTGGTTCTGTCTTTCTCTGAAAGCCTTCAGCGCTGACTAAGTTGGTCAGAACATCTTCAACTTCTGTATTTTCTTGATTGTTTTCTGCCTTTATCTCGTCCTCACTAACACCAATTTCCAACTCTAGATCTCCAAGCTCTTTGTTTTTTTCACCTGGGAAATTCGCCACTGGGTCTACGGGTTCAGAACCTGAAATTACACAATTGGTTTCCCCAGTCTCATCAGAGTCATCTGTTTCTCTTACCTCCTCCTCGGATACATCTTTAATCGCCCTGGCCTCTGGCTCTGTCCCCGCAGTGTCAATACCAGTTATCCTTGTTTCTGAGGCATCCACCTCATCATCATCAACTGCAGTCTCACTAATCTCCATTCTCTTTTCTGTGTTGTCTGACGGATCTTCTGGCATCACTGGTTCCTCTGTGTTTCCTTCAGCTTCACCCTCTTCTGCTTCATCCTTTTCCGTGTCAAGACCTTTGCAGATGTTTTCATTGCTTTCTTTTTGTTGCTGCACCTGATCATCTTGTGTTTTAAGCTCAGGTTCATCCTGGGTGTCCAACTTTAACACCTCCTCTGGATCCTTGTCGCCATCAACATTCTCCTCTTTTGGGGTTCGGGTTTCTTTAAGGTTTACCTCAATCTCTGTTTCACATTTGAGCTTTTCTACTGTTTTGGTAATATCATCCAGAACATTGTCTCTCTTGCCTCCTGATTTGTCCAGGTCAGTTTCATTTTCTTCCATTCTGCTCACTGACTCAGACTCGGTTATCTGGAATTCATTAAGTTCTGTCTCTGACTGGTCTGCATTTGCTGATAGTATCTCTTGCTCACTCTCCTCTGCCTTGCCCTCAGTATCCCATTCTTTAACCTCCCCATTCTCTGATTGACTCCCGGTCTGGCTTGGCTCAGATACCAATTCCTCTAGATGAGTTTCAGCCTCCTCTATTGAAACAGATGTTTTGTCTTTTTGCATTGAACCGGATATTCCCTCGTTTACTTCAAGCAAGGTCTGTTTCTCCTTAATCTCATCAACCACCTCATTTTCAGCCTCATATTCAGATGTTTGTCTGTCCTCATTCTTCACTTTTTTCAGTCCCATCTCTACAAATCCATCATGCTCAGATGCTGTTTCACCCAACTCCGGATCTCTTGCTTCTAGTTCTTCTGGTTGAATTTCTTCATTGTCTTCTTTTCCCATTCCCATCCCAGTCTCCCCATCTGGAGCTGCACTTTCCCCATTATTTGCGGTTTCTGCTTCTTCTACTTCAACCTGAGACTTGACCTCATATTCTGAAGTCTGACTTTTCTCCTCACTCTTGGCTTCCTGTTCCTCTATTTCATGATCAGTCCTAGCCTTGTCATCTTCCTCTTCTATAGTGGAGTCTTCTTCTTTAGTCATATTTTCGTCTTCTGTAATTTCCATCTCCTTTTTCACGTCTTCCGCATGCTTTTTCTTGTCATTAACCTCACCATTAATGGGTTGTACAGCTGTTGTATTGTCCGTCTCTTCTTTTTCAAATGTTAGAGCATGATTAGCTGCTGTAACATCCTGTTCTGTGTTTTCTTCTATCTCTTTAGTTTTGGATTTTGCATCTTCACTCCCGACCTTTGCTTCTACCGACTGAACCTCATCACCAGCGTTCTCTTGCGTGTTGTTTTGATCCCCAGCTTCGTTTACCTCAAAATTCTTTGGTTTCCCTACTTTGTCTTCAGGTGCTTCTCCAGTGGTGTCTCCCACTGTCTCAATGGCCTCCCCGTTCGTTCCTTTGCTGTGATCATTTTCATCTGTCTTTTCAGCTTCTCCTCCATCAGCCTGCTCTGATTTTGACTCCTCCTCCTCTGTGTCACTGCACTCTTTGGTGTTGTCGTCAATAGCACCTTCCGTCGCATCACCAGCAACATCTGCCTCCACCGATGTCTTTTCCGCCTCTGCTACAACTTCCTCATCCTTGCCAGTGTCCTGCTCATTCACATCAGACACAGCTGTAGCTGGGGAGGCTCTCTCGTCTCCGCCTGCCTCAGTCTCTTCAACCTCCTTCTCTGTCAGTTCAGCAGAGGCCTCATTCGCTTCTGCATTACTATGATCCTCTTTCGCTTTCTCCTCTGCCTTCACCAGTGCCTCTGGGTCTTCACTCTGGAGATTAACAATCTCTGGCTTGGTTTTGTTTATCACCTTTTCCTCTGTGCATGCCTTATA
>JAOYSI010024692.1:2465-32930 GCA_025775065.1 Hiodon alosoides | reverse complement strand
CTCTGGGTCTTCACTTTGGTGGTCAGCAGTCTCCAACAGGGTTTTGTTTATCACCTCTTCCTCTGTGCATGCCTTATACTCTGGGTCTTCACTTTGGTGGTCAGCAGTCTCCAACAGGGTTTTGTTTATCACCTCTTCCTCTGTGCATGCCTTATCTATTTCAGTTTCCTCTCTCTCTAAATCGTTTTTTTCTGTCTCCTGTGTCTCCTCTTCAATGTCTGCCCGAACCATAGCTGCTGGTTGTTGTGTCTTTGGTGCACCAGCCCCCACTTCTCTCTCCTGGCTCTCAGTGTCTACACAAGCCGGTCCCGCATCTCCTGCGTCTTGCTCATCCGTGCGACCCGCACTCTCCTCGCTCCCATTTTGCTTTACTGCCCCTTCTCCTCCAGTTTCATACAGGACTGCATTTTCAGCCTCCTCCGTTTCTGTTGCGATCTCCTCAATGCCTCCTCCTCCGTCTTTGGAGGCAGGCTGCTGCAGGGGAAGCACAACACCTGGAATACACAATAGGGAAGGGAGGAAAAGTGACTCCTATTATGTAATATCTAGGTGACACCCAAAACCCCCCCACAAACACAACTATTAGATAAAGCAACATATAGCTTAGTAAAAAGGCATCTAAAGTTGACCTGTTAAAATAAATCTTCCCTGCGCATCTACATCCTTCATATAAAACGTAAATACATTTATTTCAAAGTTCGTCTATCAACTATAGTTTAAAATGCTGATGTTTCAGCGTGCAGTGCCTTGTAAGTAGACATTTAACATTTTAAGGTGTTTAAGAAAAGCCATTTGCAAACAAAGTACCAGTGCAAGCCGGTTCCAGTGTCTCGCCTGGTGCCCTGGTAGGATCCTCTTCCTCGTCAGTACTGGTGTCACTGAGTTCTGGTTCCGAGCTGCACTGGGCCACCTTTATTACGGCAGCAGCCAGCTTCTCCTGCACAGACTTGGCTTGGGTTAGGCATGGAGAGAATGCAGAGACGTGGAGATGGAGATGGTAAGTTATCCTATCTCGTCAGCTTGTACCAGACAAGATAGAATTGCCAAATTATTTCAATTGATTAAGATACAGTACTGCAAATAAAACACCTATCCTCAAACATCAAACAAAATCATAAAAGGGCACACTTTGAAAGAAGATTGGAGAAATTTGTGATGTAAATTTAGCACGTTTATTTAAAGGCAATAACGTACATTTTAAGGTTAACAAAATACAATCCAACCTTTGGCGAAGATTTAATGAAAATAACTAAAGCAAAAAATATTTAAAGCTGCAAGTTCTATGAAAAATGTATAAATGGCCTTGAGCTAGTGGTTTCTTGACCTAACCTACAATTACAATAAAATTGTAAAAAAAAAAAAAATTGGTTGTATAATCCTATATGGCATCCAAAAGTTACAATTTTGTCATTATATCAAAATACACCATTAATGGTTACGTATGATTGTATTAAACAAATAATTATACCATAACAATAAAATGCTAATTTTACACACACGACTTGAATATCAGAGTCAATAATTGGAACTATCACATTTCACAAATATTACTGTAAAATTTACTGTAAAAAGAGTAAAATGAATGCCTCCAACAAGGGGGTTATCCATTCTATAGATGCCCTATGGTTTTACTTTGTTACTTTCCAATCATAATCAGTACCAAAATTCTGTTGTGTGGGTGTGAACATGTCAAATGCTAGTGACAGAAAGAACATGAATTATCAAACATAAGGAGTACATAGAGCATTGAGAATTCATAACAAAATATATGGATATGAAGACACAAGGAGTGACAACGTTTTTCAGAGAACATTGACACTCTATTGACAGAAAGGCAAAAAACAAAGCATGCTCTTTGCAAAAAACACATTATTATCATGGATATTGAGATTACGTCGAGACAGCTACCACAATATCAAAGTTGAATGTATACGAATTTAGAGATAAATCAAAGAAACTGCAGAGTAAACATGCTTAAAACACTGTAGACCAAGACAGCTCAACCATGCTCTCATCAGACTGGATGTGTCCCCGTTTAAGCAGAACGTAACGCAGATATTGCACTACTTCACTTCTTATTGGTTTAATTATACTTGGAACACCATGGTGGAACAGTCCTAGACTACATGCACAATTACAAGATTTGGTTTCAAAGTGCTGAAACCAAATAAATGAGAAAAAAAAATACCAGCATCACAACGCCAAAAAGACAAAATCAAGCGTTTCAGAAGAAGCCGGAGAGGGCATGCAATCAGGGAGTCCTGATTTCCTAAACAGCTCACACAGTGATGAGAAGCAGGAGGCTAGCACACCAGGGCTCCACAGCTTACTGAGGACATGGCTCAGCGGGGTCGCGATACTCACCCCTCTCCAGCTCCGCCTCCTCGCTACTCTCCTTTGGCAGCGAGATAGCCTGCTCCCCGTTAACGGGGCCCCCCCCCTCTTCTGCCTGATCGCCGCTCTCCTCCATTCCAGTCTTTCCTGTGCCAAGCCTGAGGCTGTCCTGTGTCTCAGGGTCCACCTCTGCAATTGTGGGGGTCTGAGCGTACGGCGTTGAGCTGTTCTTTGAGTTCCCAGCAACCTTTGCTTCTATGGGGTCATCTAAGGATTCTATCTCTTTTCCCTCTTCTGGCAGTGTAGCGTTTTTTTCATCGTTTTGTTCACAGACCTGCTCCTCCTCATCTTCTCCCATCTTGTCCTTCTCCCTCCGTTCTGCTTTGGAACTAGAAGTGGAAGTCTTCCTGACATCATTGTCTGTACTGGCTTCCCCCATCTCCTCCGCCTCACTGTCAGAATCCTCCTTGCTGCTGCCTGAGGAGAAGGAGGCACTCCCTGAGGTGATCAATGATGACCTCTTCTCTCCTGTGAGTGAGATGAAGAGGATTGGAAGCAGAGAACATTTGCGTTTATTTTATGGAGGAAATAGCCCTCCAAAGAATGTAATTAGAGGGGTTTTTGAGCTGTTCATGACGGTTTGAGCTTACTGAAATATGAAAAACCTTGAACTTATTTAATGTTGAATTATTTATTTTGAAATATCTCAAAAGAAAACTGTCAAGTCCAGAGGTTGAAGGTAAACACACACACCAGTTTGTCTTTCCTCATCAGATTCGCTGTCGGAGTATCTGCCTTTCTCATCTTCATCGCTCTTACACGGGTCTCCCTCGTTATCGTCCTTCTCAATGGTTGACTCCCTCCCCTCATTAGAGGGTGAAGAGAAGTTCCCATTTACCGCAGCACTAGTTTCCTCCGTGTCTTCCTCTGCCCTCTCGTCGTCCACTTCAAAGTCCTCCTCGTAGTCTGTGAAACAGGAAACTGACCTTTATTTGAAAACAAAGACACAGACTTGGGATACACAGTGATCCTTGGTGTCATACAGTACCGTCTTTGGCTTTTTTCTCCTCAAATAGGCCTTTCACATCTGTGTCCATACAGTCGTCCTCAGCCTGTTTCTGAGACCCACTCTCCTGGTTGACTTTGTCTGTCAGCCCCTCTCTGGAGACCCCAACCCCAAGTTCCTCCGGGTCCTCCTTGATCCTTTTTGGGGGAGGGGTGGGCTTCTTGTCCAAACCCATAGCGATGATACACCTTAGAATACATCGACGGTAGCCAAAGAGTAACATTTCAATATCACTGAGAGGTAAACGTGAAACAGGAGCTCAGCTCCAGACACATTCAGCTCTCATTTCAGCAATTGACCTTCACCGTGTTTTTGCTGTACAGACATGTGCTCCTTACCTGTAGCAGGGAGAGGCCCCGTCCACGCTGGTGAAGCCAAAGTGGCCGTGTTTCCCTCCCAGGCGGGAGCCCTTCCTGTGCCTGAACTCGCAGCAGGAGCTGAGTCGGTCCACCTGCATGCCATTGAGGAAGAAAGTGAGGCTGAAGGGGAACCCGCGGTGCCGCCGGGAGACAAACTGGAAGGCCTCTGTGGGAGAGAAGAAGCATGTTAGCGTACCGCAGCCAATCTTTTACACAGCCTCTTTCAACTAAAGTTTCATGCAAAACCAGGGTTATTCCTCGTAAACCAATACTTCAATCTGTTTTAACATTTCAGGATGACCCTCAGGTTGAATATGTGGTATCCCTGACTACATCCAAACATAACTACCTCTGGGTTTATTTCAACAGATGCCTGCTTCCTTTTTGTGAATATTTTGAACAGATAGCGACACCAGACAGATAGCGAGATTTGGTAACGAGATTATGATCCGAGCATTTTCTTGTTATGTTCTCAGTGTGGGCCAAATCTCTCGGCAGATAAGTGTTTTGCTTGGGCATGCGCCGTACACGCGCAGGTCCTGACCTCCTTCCATCAGCTTCCCTTTGTAGATGCAGAGGTTCTCCCCTCCACAGTGCTGCTGGAAGACCTTCACTTCGTCCCTCATGTCTATGTCATCGTGGGAGAGGTGGACCGTCTTTCCAAAGAACATCATGGTCACCGAAACATTGCTGTGCAAGGAGGTCTTCTTGAGCCTGGAGTCCTGCAGGAACAAAACATTCTATCATGCCGCGCTTGTCTCAGATTCAGCATTCTGCGACGGGAAACCGGCACGCGTCTGTTTAAGAAGTGATGACAGCTGCATTTAAAGTCATTCCATTTCACGTCAGCTTGTTGATACCTTTGTCATTTCGGGGACGATGGGGGCCGTGGTGGGCCGCAGTCTTCTCCCCCTTGTTGTTCCATTGGAAGCTCCGTTAAAATTCCTGTCTTTTCTCTTGGTAGGGGGAGGCACTGGAGTGACAAAATTATTGATGACCGGAAGACGGTAAGGGGATATTCCACTTGAAAACTTGGGTATGGTGACATGTCTCGTGGTCTCTCTGTCGAGCTAGAAAACCAAAATCCATTAAATGTATGAGATTCATCTGTAGTACATACAATCACAAATACCCTATATCGCTCTAGCACTATAGTACTCTGTTCTACAGAAATTATGCATTGAATAAATGTATTTAAGTTTAAATTTTACCAATTAATGTCTGGACATCAGCAATATAATACCAATTCTACTTTTTGATTATTTTGTGTGCACCACTTCTGTGGACTGTAACAGAGAAACGACGGGCTCACAACGTCCTGTTGGCGGTCCTGTTTACACAGTACTCATTTTGACACCTGATGATGTCTCTTAGTATTCTTCTATGGGAGTAATTTAAATATATTTCAACAAAGCAATTACTCATACACATCAAACAACGACTGAACACACTTCATGAAGCCAGCGGCAGCTCGTGTAGAACGCATATGGTGCGAGGCTTATCTCAGTGTCTGGACCCAGACAGGCGTGAAAAAGCTGCAGGAGTGTGGAACCGTCTCCTGTCCGTCACCGGTGTCGGTGCTGTGGCTCACCGCACTGTGGGCGTGCAGCTCCGCCTCCTGGGAGGTGTCTCTGGGCCTGCGGGTGGAGGCGGTGGTGCTGCTGCTGTGGATGGGCTGGAGCCGGACAGGGCGCTGCATCTTCCCTGGCGCCGTGTTGGGCCGAGAGGAACCGGGCTGGGGAAAGGCCGGACAGGAAAAACAAGACAGCAAGCAATCCCTTCAGAGTGGTTGAAAAACTAATTCTAATATTGAGTAGAATTTAATTAGAAAACATAATTTCCCTTTCATTAATAACCCTCCACTAGTTACCTTTCTGTTCTTTTATTACAAAGTATTTCAAAGCCTTTAATTTTAGCCTGATCTTATTGTATCGTGTTTTTTTATACCAACATCTGTAACCAACCCGATTCAATCCCCAAAAAACCCTGGCTTTCACCCACAGCTTATGCAAGCAGCACTGCCTTAGCCGGATATCCAAAATGAGTGGTCACAATTCTTTACTGACAAGAGAAATTAGTAGCTTGTTGAGCTAAGACCGAAGTCCCTAGCGCCAGCGACTAATCATACTCTAATCATACTCCCAGATGGCAGAGGGAGCGATGGCACAAGGCTCCCAGTGTTGTGAAAAGCAAAAAGCAAAAAGCGCTTTTCGGCATGACAACGGTTCCGCACATCCCATCAACTCTCTGAGTGTTTGAGTGTGTGTGAGTGAGAGTGAGAGTGAGAGAGTGTGTGTGTGTGTGTGTGTGTGAGAGTGTGTGAGTGCGCAGTTATAAAGCTCAGTTATAAAAAATGATGTGCTGGATCGGCTCATCCTGTTTGAGGTCAGTGGCCAAGATTGGTTTGTTCCTCGTTCCATATGTGTGACTGCCCCCCCACCTAGACTCCAGGGAGAGATGCCACTGTTCGTAGCAAATGTGTTTTACTGCGTATTGCAATCATGGGATACTAAGACTAACCTTCGGACAGATAGCGGCTGAAGAGAAAAATGTAATTATATAACCAAGTAGAGTTCAAAATAATTGCAATGCATCACCAAACTTGCGTTATTGTAGATCTGTAATGTAAGATGAACGATACTAGCATGCTTGCTACATGGGTTTAATTCCGTTATTGAACAATGACGACTTCTGGACGGGACCACTCACAGAGTCTGAGGAGTCAGATGGCTCTAGCTCTGGCCCAGAATGCTGTGCCTGGCTGTTTCTAGGGCCTGATGGTGGCTTTGGAGAACGCAACGCAACAACATCTTCCTCATATCTTTTGGAGCGTTCTGTCTGTAATGCATGGAGACATCCGTCATCGTACTTGCTTCACTATTTACGTCATTTGCATAATTATAGTCTGAACAGTGATGCTTAACTTAGCGTTTCAGGATGTAAAGAAATAATGTCAAAATATTAACCCATTACTTCTAAATGTTTAACCTGTTTTCACTAATAGTGTCGTACAATTTCATGAAAACGTGAATGGTATGAAACAACCATGCAAGTATTATGAATAACATTTTAAGTACTTTATTTTACATTAAAATGATCAGGAAATCTGATTTAAATGTGCATAGCATAATGTGTTTATAAAATGCACCTTGATTTTGTGTACTCGTTCCTTCTGTGCAAAGTCCTCCAGTTTCCTTTTAATCTCTATCTGGTGGTGCCGCTGAATGACAATAACGGAAGGAAATGCTCACATACTGCTTGGTACACAACAAGCATCATGCTACACACCAGGGAGAATAAAGCGTGTGTGTGTGAGAAAAACCACTGCTTCTCACCTCTACATCCAGAACCTTGTGGAAAATAGCCTGGGCCAGACTTTCTCGCATATGTCTCTGGTGATCTCTCCTCATCAGTTTGTACCTGTATTCCTTGTCTGGAACAATGCTTCCACTTCGTGTAATCTAAAACCACATAATTACCACATTCAGGGTTACCACCGACTCGGGCGCTCCTAAAGGGGGATCGGAACCGCATCTAAATTTTCCAAACATCCGCATCTGGCCACTGCTTGAGGTTCTATATTTGTCATTTTAAAAGAGACCATGACCCATGCCGGGCATGCAACAGGTGAACTGGTATGGAATTATGTGCTATCTGGCTCAGCCCTGGTTCTTGAGTTCATTTCAAGTTCCAATTGTATTTTATTTTTTTTGTTCTGTTCATTCAAATGCAGAGGCTAGCCACTGACAGAATTTTCACTGATGGCTTCTATTGTACAGCACTATATTTCAAGGTTAGGGTTAGCTTACGTTACTTCTAAGGCTCATTGACATACCAGTCCGACTCTCAGCAGGTGCTGCCTTATCCTTGTATTATTGAAATATCCAGCCAGGTGTTTGTCTGTCAGGCTGTTGTAGGCAGACAGCAGACTGTGACATGGGAAAAAACAACAGTCAGATAGAACTGTTTCCAGCATCTTGGTAAAGAATGAGAAGAAGACAATGCTTTCTTGTGATTATTTTATTTAACAACAAACACTCTGGTTACACAGCTTGGCCTCCTGCAATAGTGGTTTTCTCCAGTAATAGTGGGTTTTTTTTAGTAAAACCTTTTAGTAAAAATTGCTCAGTCAGACTACCCAAGCTCAAATGTTTAAGAGAGTAAATGTATGTTTTAACAGAAGAGATCATTTATTAATAATAGACTGGCATAAATATAATGTAAGGCTTCTGAAGGTGGCTTAAGTGCAGTCACAAACATTTTTCTGGTTCTCTCTCTCTCTCTCTCTCTCTCTCTCTCTCGCTCGCTCTCTGAAGCTCCATTCATGGTGCGGTTTTATTGAGATTGTTCCAGGGTTTATGATTACACTAGTGTTACCGAGCAACTGTGCCGGTGTGTTTCTATAGCTGTGCATTTTGTTTACAATGAGCAAGACCAGCTGTGCATTTTGTTTAAACTGAGCAAGACCAACTGCGCCAGTGTGTTTCTGCAGCTGTGCATTTTGTTTACACTGAGAAATGCCAACTGTGCCAGTGTGTTTCTGCAGCAGTGCATTTTGTTTACACTGTGCAAGACCAGCTGTGCATTTTGTTTAAACTGAGCAAGACCAACTGTGCCAGTGTGTTTCTGCAGCTGTGCATTTTGTTTACACTGAGCAATATCAACTGTGCCAGTGTGTTTCTGCAGCTATACATTTTGTTTACACTGAGAAATGCCAACTGTGCCAGTGTGTTTCTGCAGCGGTGCATTTTGTTTAAACTGAGCAAGACCAACTGTGCCAGTGTGTTTCTGCAGCTGTGCATTTTGTTTAAACTGAGCAAGACCAACCGTGCCAGTGTGTTTCTGCAGCTGTGCATTTTGTTTAAACTGAGCAAGACCAACTGTGGCAGTGTCTTTCTGCAGCTGTGCATTTTGTTTACACTGAGCAATATCAACTGTGCCAGTGTGTTTCTGCAGCTTTGCATTTTGTTTACACTGAACAAAATTGGTTACATGGACAGCACACTTAACCCTATCTAGCTTCACTCGGCCATTTTTGTTCGCATTGCTGTCACCATCACCAAGAAGCTATTTGAATAGATTTAAGGAATTTCATTGTTGAAATCCTACACATTCTTACCCTGTGTGTTAAATGAGAAATATCTGACATACCATACCATACTGAATCCATTGCCGTGTGACATAACTTATATAACCCACTTTTAGCCTCTTGGATATTTGGAGTATTTATAGTATTAAGAGTACATAAAGTATTCGAACTTTAGATCTTGTTTAAATTACAAGATGTAACGTATTAAAATGTAACTGCCCACAAACAACCTGTTCAAATCAACACACACTTCACTCTACGATACGGCAAGGTATGCGTATCATAACCCAAAAAACATTTGTCCATATTCGCAATGGCAGTTACTGAAAAAAGAAATGTGTATTGCTTTACACGAAGAACGTGACAAAATCACGTTTTCGCAGACTAAACAACCGGCATGAAAAATAAAACATGAAACTGAGTAAAAAACATACTAACTGTAATGCACCAAGCCCAGAAATAGAATCAATATATTTGTTCACTTACCTAGGATGTAGGTGACTCATAATGTTGGCACAAGCGTAGTTACAGACATAGAATTCGTTGAGACCGTTTTAAATCCACCGTTTCCGTTACCTAAATGCACAACTAATCATGCTTAAGATAAACAGAAGTAAACGATTCTTTATAATCCCCTTTAAATCAAGATCTCACTGCATCAAGAATTCAGAACAAGCACTTTCCTCTGTGCAACACTGATGATATCCGTCGTTGCTAGGGAAGGTCACGTGATGATGCTTTTCAAGAGGCGAGTCGCTGTTCAGTTCTAAAGATAGTTCTCGCTCATGAACCATATGCATCAATCAAATTCTTCACATAACTAATAATGTTGAATTACGCAATCATTGTAAATTAAAATAGCTTGTATTATAGTATATTTTAAATATCTGGATGCATACAAAGAGGTGAAATAACCCCTAAAGACTTTTAACTTAATATTAATGCTTTGGTGTTGTTGTGTCAACTTATCCTGCATTTCCTCTCGGTGCAGGCACATTACATTTTCTGTTTAAACAATTCTTTCACCATTTTTTTTATGTGGTTGTAGTTATGGTCGTAAAAAAAAAGAAAAGAAAACAATTGTAATGCTAGGCATAAAAGGTGTGACTTTAAATTGTTAATTTAATTACTAAAAAAAGAAGCGTTACAGAAAGGGTGTGAAGAAATTTTTTAATGATGTGACTAACTAGCACAGAAACATAACTCAGGGTGATCAGTAGGCTGAACATGGATGCAAATGATCTGCAAATTATTTAAGTAGAATTTATGGTCATTTTTGTTACACCTGTCATGATTTGAGCAGTGAATGCATTAAAGATAAATGAGTTCAGGAAACAGTAAATTAATTGATTAAAAATCAATGCACAGGCAATGCACAATGATGTTAATATCCAGATTTTTATGCAACGTGATCACATGATCAACACCAGCTTTCCTGATGCCCCAGGGCTGTTAATGATGTCCTCGTGGGCCTGAGAGGCCCTGTCTATGTGGTACTGATGACCAATGACAGGCTTCAGCCAACCAGCATCCATTCCAGCAAAGAGGGTGGCTGTACACTCTGCTTTCTCTTCCTGCTCCACAAAAAAAAGAAAACCCAGAAGACCAATGTGCAGAAATGACTTAGCATAACAAAATTAACATATTAACTCTTTTTAAACCATATTTTTGGGAGATCTTACATCGGTTGCGTAGAACATGGCCACTCCAATAATACTGGATTCTTTGCTCATAGTGTCCCGTGGGTTGATTTCCACTGGTCCTCTGCTGCCCACAATCTAAAATGAAAATTGTCCACAAAATGAGGACAAGCTAAACTCACCAGACCAGCTGTTCATGGGCGGCGATACTTACAGTCACTCGGCCTCCGTACCCCAGCATCTGCAGGTCATTACTGAGATTCACATTGGACAGCATCTCAACAATCACATTAACGCCCTGGCCATTGGTAGCCTCCTAACAATAAATCAAGAGGTTAGATGATGAATTGCTATTTATGACAATATATAGGCTTTAATGTACAACTGATACGAAGGTCAATGATCAGGAATATAAACGCGTCACTGAAAAACATACAGTGCACCTTAATTTTATCCAAGTAGTCTTTCTCTCTGTGGTTGAAGACCTGGTGGGCGCCGTTCTTCTGGACCAGAATTTGTCCCTCTGGAGTACCTGCTGTTCCCAACACCTTCATGCCAAAAGCTCTGGCTATTTGACACGCTGCCATGCCCACCTTATGGTACACATCAAGCATGCTGCTAAGTCCAGCGTTCACGTATTAAAGTTATGCTCGCCACTGGGAAGCAGTTTTTAGCTACTCTTACCCCCCCACTGGCTCCATGAACCAGAACTGTCTCCCCAGGCTTGGCATGGGCTCTGAAATGCACAAAGAGTGATACAATTCAACAGCTTTGATTAAACTGACAGTTAGAGACAGATTCAGCATGAGTTTGTCATACTGCGCCCCAGCGTTTCCTCTTACCTATGGAAGAGAGCGCGGTATGCAGTGAAGTATGGAATCCCAATTGCAGCCCCTTGGTTGAAATCAAAAGAATCGTGTAGCTTGTGGACTGAATTTTCAGAGGCCAGCGTATATTCTGCATAACCGCCTGTTTCGGTGGCTGTTGTGAAGACACGGTCGCCTGGCTGAGGGGAGAAACATTTTTTAACATATTACATTTTCAGGTTCATAACAACCTTTCCAACAATGAATTCATCCTCCTCAATATTCAATACTCAGCTAAATTCGGAAAACGTAACCAAATTTCACAAGCCATGAAGTGTCTTTGCTGTATAGAGTTCACTCTGAACGTTGAGCTCACATACAATAGGTCAGCGTTAAATTTCCCATCCAAGGAATTCCAATGCAGATCAACACAACTTATAACACACATTTTTGCAGTTATACAAAATAGAAAATACAATTTAACCTGGAAGAAACGAACGCCATCCCCAACAGCTTCCACGACACCGGAAACATCTGATCCAGGGGTATAGGGCAGGTTTGGTTTCCGAGCGTATTCCCCTGAGCGGATATAGGTTTCTACCGGATTAACTCCACAAGCATGGACACGGATTAATACCTTCAGCAGGGCAAAAAGCGTGGAAACAGAAAATGTAGGTAATTACGCAACACAGTTAACTGAACGTTAATTTTTAACAAGTTAGTTTCACATTAAAAACGAATCATGTTGCATTTGTACACGTTAATCCGCCAATAACATTATAACTATAATATATAATATAATATAACTATTATATCAAAGGTCACAAATGTTTATATTTTGAAACATCGAATTTAAATAACAGGTTCATTTTGTGCACAAAGTGCTCAACTTCCGTAAGCCCCTCAAATAAAACCAAGAAGCGAAACAATTCGTTTTGTATTCCGTACCTGTTTCTGGCCCGGATTTGGCACAGGAACGTCTGTATGTAACTTTAAAACCGACGGACCTCCAAATTCAGACACTATGATGGCTCTCATTAACTTTGCTGTGGCCATTTTTCCTACAATGACGACAAGGCAATGTGACAAACTGGTTTAATGTAGTCTCAGCATTTAGCACTATACACTATGACCAAATGCAGGTAATCATTTCAGCCGCGCGAGTGCTGTAGTAAGCGTACATATTAACAAATAATTAATACTTCTTTATTTAAGACTATAGTTAAGTTAAATTAGGCAGGGTAGAGACGCACTCATAATTCCGAAACAGGCGTTTTATAGAATAGCTTCAACCAAAACTTGATAACTGGACGAAAACACAGAATGAACAATCCGCGTAAAAACAAGAATGTTGGCGAGGGGGGTGATTATTACCTAAGGCAAAATCGAAGAGCTGATGTGTCCAGTGGCTTGGTTGTTATTTGGTGCCTACTGAAAACGCATTACAATGTCGCTTACAATACTATGTAGGAGCTCTAGATGGCACAATTACTTCCTTGAGAAATGACGTTGAGCAATTTCCCGTCGATGGACCAGTTCGGCCACCATACAACAAACTCGGCAGTGTGGCTGCCTATGGTTATGGTCTGTGCTGTATAATGTTTATGAAATGCACGGCACCTAGCATACAATTCTAATTTAGAAGATGATATAGTGTCGCTGATTATTTAAAACCCAAAGTAGGTATGATAGTAAATCAGTAGTTTCATCGTCGCGATGGACATAAAAACAACTTTTGTACAATGGAAGGAACAATGTATGAAAAAAGTTGATTTTAGTAAGAAGGGGAGTGTTGATGAAGACATCTTAGATATCGTTAATTTTATTAACGCGTCTGAGAATTACTTTACCACAAGTTCCTGTTCCGGACGAATAATACTAATCGACGGGGTAAGATATAGAATATGTTATTGTTTTGTGACTGTAACGGTAACGGAAAGTTTGGAAGTGATTTATTTTCTAGTCACGTGTGATTATCAAGCTAGCTGATGTCCCTCTCTCTATGAGTATCAGGGACGTTGGTTTAAATGTTGAATACGTTGAAACTAGTCAGTTTACGCACACTTTTAAATAAAGTCAATGCTAGCAAACCGAACTGAATAGAAGGCCCATCTGTGTGCTCTTTGTTCTTGTCCCAAGGTGACAAACTGTTCCGAGGTGCAAAAACAAAACTGCTCCTGGCTTTTTGTCACACACCAGAAGTGCCAGAATACGGACGTGGTGAGAATTTTTAGTTATCTAAATATACAAGTTTCGTAACACTTGCTATAACCCTAGTGTACCACTCGTGAATTTCACTCGCTTCGCTGTGCTTTATTTATTTCAAAACGTACAGGTCGCAGGGCTGGAGAAGTCGCGTGGAGATGCTGTGTTTAAGTTTGAACCCTTTGTGCTCCATGTCCAGTGCAAACAACTGGAAGATGCACAACTACTGGTATGAAACAAGTGACCTCAAATTAAAATAAAACAAGGATACACCAGACAGAAGATGCTGTCAACTATGATTTGCCTAAAACCGAATTTCCGGAGTAACTTTCCATATAATTTCATGCTTCAATCATGCGTTAGCCCTTTTTAAAGGGCACAGCAGCCCTGTAATTTCAACCTGCAACTCATCGGTCCAAAACCAACCATGTGGCCAGCCTCTTTTTCATGCTGACACAATCCTTAACATTTGCTCATATCCAACTGTTGTATCAAGTATTGATATGTTACTTCCTTAAGCATTATTGTTTACAGTTTATATTTTGCTCTTTCAGCACTCTCTGGCAATCAATTCTGGCTTCAGAAACTCTGGGATAACCGTTGGAAAGAAGGGCAAAATAATAATGGTATGGTATTCAGCAGTTTGCTGTACTGTACAGGGGTTGCGAATGTGTTTCTGAAAATATGTAAATAGCTATTTTCACACTCCAGACTCTCCGCACACATCTCAAAAACATAATTATTTAATCTACTCTACAATAATTACAAGGGTGTGACAAGCAGGTTCATATCTGGTCCAATGGTGATTGGAGCGAACACATTTTTGGTGCTATAAACAAACTTGTAAACAAAGAGATGCTTTCTGGGCCAGCCCACTGGAGAATATCCCTAGCTACTGTTTTCTGTGCTTGGGTTTTAACATGAAAACACATTAACTTTTACATGTACTACTGCTCTGATGATAAAATGCTGATGGATTGAAACGCTTGTAAAAAAAATAAAGCAGTAATCTTTTACTATTCAGTTTCTTTCCAAAATCAAATTTGTGTGTGTACTTAGGCCGTGCGAAGCACTCATTGCCTTGAAGTTCCTCTGAGCCGTGAAGGACAGTCACTAGTGAATGCAGATTACATTGACTTCTTGGTGGAAATAGCCAATCAGAAAATGGAAGAAAACCTCAGGAGAATACAAAGGTAATCCTTCTATTGCTGCCATACGGAAATTTATTTGGGGAGGACAGCATCTGTTCAGGCAAAATTCGAAATATAAAAGTGTACTAAATATGATCCCTCTTTTTTCCTTCAGGTTCTACGACTGCTTGCAATCTACTATGCATCCAGGTGAAGCCCATCGGGATTTCCCAGGTGTAACAAAGGAAAAATTGGTCTACAGGAGAAGAAGGAAAAGAACACAGGACATCCCAAGAGCAGACTCTTGTCATCAGAGCAATGAAGTTGACACGTTGAACAATGGCGATGATGGATTTGACTTTGGTTTGGAGCTGTTCACGTAAATGACATGGCTGTATAATTAGCATGTATAAGTAGTCAATGGACAATAGGATCTTATCTGGACAACCATATGAAATTAAATGTTTTGTGTTTTTAATTCTATATGTGAGTTCTCTGAAAATTCATCAGTAAAAATGGGCAGGAGGAAGGCCACTGTTTATGGAATTTTTTCCTTTGAATTCCTTGAAAAAGTATTTCGTGCCAAAATTGGATGATCTTGCTTTCAGAAAGGCCTGCCTGTGCTACTGAGCATTTACCACGCTTGTAATTAAAATAATATGTATATCCAACTCAAGGTCATGGATGAAGTTTAGCGTAATTACTGTTACGCATACATTTTACAGGAGACTTTTTTAGTGCCCGATTAGATGCCACAGTGGCTCCAGGGACCATGTATTTCACCTATCAGCTAACACAGTTTTTCACCTGGAAAACACCTGGTATTTTCAGGCAGCTCTGTGTTGTACCGTACAACATTTCTGATCAAAGATGGATGGAAACTGCTGGAACTGGTGTACTTCATGTCAGTTACTGGATGTGGCCCCTTGCGTCCGCACAAAATAAATAAATGGGCCACGCACACCTATATGCATACACAAAAATAGTAAATTTTCTCATATTTATATCCTAATTATTTTATAATTGTCTCAAGTCAAAATAACCATCATCTTTGTACCGGCTGTTATCGAAAACGGGTATAACTCCGGGACACCCACCTCTGGTCCCTGTCCCCCGGCATTTGGCTAGAACAGCCCTTATATGTCAATGTTCCTTCGTCACTTTTTCACGATTTCCAATTTGGTGTTGCAGATGTTCCACTAAACGACGATCAAAACGAAGTTGTCGGCGTTTCATATACATAAAAGCCACCTTCTAAAAGTCCAAAACAAATATACACGTACAGAGTTTATTTACGTTTTTGTGCATCCCCAAATCTGTTTTAATTCAAGCCATCATTTCCTTAACCCGTCCGTTTGAAGTCAATGGTTCCGTTGCCAACGAAGTCGCCGCGCCTGGTAAGTTACCACAGAGTCGTAAGCGGAATGGTCAGCGTTATTCATCTCTGATGTGCGGCTTTGTCTCAAACAAGAACTTCGTATAAACCGTACGCGGTTTCAAGCACATTTCCTTTGATTCAGACCCCATTACTTCTGAGCCTTGTCAGTATGGGTCATTTAGAAGCCTTGCCTCATTAGCCAATTCACTCTGGCTTTGTTTTACGTTTGCATCAATTAATATCCATTCCTAATCTTAAATTACCCAGTTGGGTCGGTGATCTATTTTAGATCATTCGCTCCTTTTCTTCTCTTACGTAATTTCACAGTTGATGGTCCATTAATTTCTCAACAGTACACATTTTGTAATTGGGACTAGTGTCATCTGTATTTGTCATTATAAACGTAATCAACACCAGCGATCTGGTGTCTAGAAGAATAGTAAACATATTTGCGAACGCTTGGTTGGCAAGCCAAAGCAGTGTTATGTAGTTTACTGAATTCGTATTGCGGGATCTATTTAAATCACATATTGCAATACAAAACCCATACCGCTAGATGGAGTAATTATCCTTACTAAAGGGGTTTATGCCTCTTACAAAAATAATGGCCTCAGTAACCCATTTGTTCATAATTCTTAGCACCTGATTACATATGTATATTGAAATCCTATTAAATAATGATAACAAATAACCACATAACTTAATACAAATTATCTTAACTAATCGCTAGAATAAGTGTTATCACTCGCAGTGTTTCCAAACAAAATTAATTTTTCAAAAACACACCGGGAATAGTGCAACACACGCTTTCCGGTGCATTCTGTTTCCAACGTTCCCTTCCTCTGATTCACTTGGGGCAGGCGTTCTTGTGAAATTAACCTGCAGTGAATTTTGGACGACAGCTGAGAAACAGTTCTCCCATAACATATTATTTAAGGTGATTAGTAGTCAAATCATACTTCAGACGCCAATTTCTTGGTCTTGAAACTGTGTCTTAGCCTAACCCCACAGCAAAGATACATCATATTTTATCGAGTTCTGTATGAAATAGTGTATTCATCTTCAAGTAGCTTTCTTTTGTTGCGAAAAAAGAAGCTATTTTTCAGCCTGACCTTTTATATTGAAAGTCACGGAGGGGAGACACCTGCCTCTCAATTTGCGTTAGAAAATAAATCTAGAATATTCAAGTTCTTTGACATTTAAAATGCAAATAACAAAATAACATGTAAAAGGAAAATATTTAATTTATGTAATTATGCACACGGCCATTTTAATGTATTTATTTATAACGAAGCATTTTAAAGACTGCATAGCTCAAAATTAAGTAAGTACATACTTTTTATTTTATTGTTTTATATATGTCATATATATGCTTTTAAAGCCATAAATACGTTGCTAAAGGATAATATATTAAAAAGCAAAATGGACAGTGATGGACTGATTGAAAAATCTAATCTTACACTCAAAAGCAGAAGGTATTCGTACTGTACATGATAAACATCATACAGAAATGATAGTCATTTGGCAATGGAGAACATTTGACAAAAATAAGAGTTGTTCTTGCAGCTGGACCTAAAACAGCTGTGCACAAAAGACGTTAACATTAAGAAACGGTATTCTCGTTAAAATGTATAACTAAAATATAAAGTTAAATACTTTTAATAAATCAAAATAATCTACAAACAAAGAAATAAATGTATTTATTAATATTTTAATTAAATATAATATACATTCATTTTGAAGAATAACCAATGCAAGTCTTATTGTGTATATATAATCAGAGATAAACACATCTTTTACATCTTCTGCTGCCTTCCATTTGTTTTAGTACACACATTAATTCAGTATTGCCAGATTTAATTTGTAGGTTTCTACCTGGACGTTTGAGGGAAACTAACTGTTCTGGGGCAGACGGCACTATAGATTTCCAGGTTTCTTCCTGGACGTTTGAGGAAAACTAACTGTTCTGGGGCAGACAGTGCTATAGATTTCTTATTTGCCGAATCTCCTCTGTAAATAATGGGCCAGTATGAGGAATTTTTTAATGTATTCAATGTCTGAATTAAACACTATAATCAACACAGACCTTTTCCAAGCAATAAATGGCATAATAAATGTCTTAAAATAACAATTAGCTTCCAAAAAGACATAGGGGTGATTATAAATTCCTTTCAAAATTATCTTTTGGCATTAAGGCTGAGGTGGGGGGAGAGCGGGGAGCCATGTGGTTTGGGGTGGGGGGTACAGCTCTTGCAATCAGTGGTGAATGGGGGGATTTTGTGCTTGTGTGATTGTGGAGTGGGCCATTACAGCCCTGATTAGGGCTCTTTTTTGTCGCGTGGCTGATTTAGCAGTAAGGGGCTGCACACACTCGTAGCTGGTCTCCAGGCAATCACAGCCCCTCTTATCATCATTTTAACCCCAGTGATTTAAAAAAAAAAAAAAAAACTCTTCTGGCCCTGGCTGACACGTGGCCTACTTCAACTTCATCGCCGGGGCTCTGGCTTCACGTGGGCCAATTTACCAAGCACAGAAAAGGTCACACCAGATGCGCTCGTGTCAATTGTAAACCACACAATTATCTCTCATTTCAATATAAGAAACGAGCGATTCCGGCTTAGGAAGGCAAAGGTTGGTACTCTGCAGCATTAGCAAATTAACTTGGTCAATTGTACAAATACACCATGATCTCAGGTGGCCTGTTGCTACTTTAACTAAGTCTGAGCTATTCCCACACATTCAAACCCATGGTCACACATGGGTGGAATAGAAATGTTGTTATTATGCCTTGTAGCTTTCTGTTGTTTAGAGGTCACAATGAGTTGAAATTCAACTTCTGAAAATAGCCGGATGATGAAATCTATAATGTTTGAATGATGCTGAAACGCGTCTTTGACAGGCCTGCATGGCGGCTTAAAAATGACAGCATTAACCTTTAATCAAATTTCCCTCACATCCAATAAATGGCAGTAAACGAGCGCCTGTGTTTTCTGAAAACAAACAAACCAACAAGGTCGTGTGACTTTTGCCTCTGTGGAGAGGTGGTTCGCTTTAAAGCCCTTACTTTAAACCCATACCCCAGTTTAACCTCCCAGGATACAAACACTAAAGTGTTATTCCTTCCTCCTGTGTATGGCTTTGTCTACACAGCTTTACAATGTGTTTTATTTTCGTTTGATACTCAATAGGGAGAACTGGAACTGGGATAACCAGTCATGTTAATGAAAATAAAGAGCAGAGACTTTGAAATCTAGTCCACTGTCGATATTCACCCTATCACATACTGCGATAAGTGGTCGATAACTCCTATGGAAGTGCCGTAGAAAGCTCACTCAAAACAAATTAAAACAAGTTCTGCGGCCTACTTTTTAAAAATTTTTAATCTTTAGTTGTTAAAGTGTGTACTCCTTTCCTAGGCATGTTCTCTGTAGAACCTTGAATTACAAAGATTTTTGCCATTGAAGCTCGTATTGTAATCATTTTCAATTACATGAAGTGAGGCCTACATTATTTATTTTATTACTTGAATCCATCGATACATACTTAGTGTCTGGAAAATGTATTTTAAAATAATTTTTAAACTATTTAAACTATAATAACACAAGTGTTGTCCCACTCATTGTGTGGGCACCACCTGCGATAAACATGTTCAAAACTGCACATACGGCCAAAGGACACAGTTGAAGGAAAATTACCATAGTCTCTGGCCTGAACTAAATAATCAGTTACTGATAACATGCTGTGATTTGGGATCATCGACCTTGATTCAAAACTCAAGAGAACATTTACAAGTTTAATTATTTGTTGGACTGCTGCTTCAAAACAGTAGTGAGGCAATAGGGGTGATTGAAATGCCTGTGGCCTCTTTGTGACATAGCAGGACCCCAGGAGATTGTCATCACAAGAACTTTAATAAAAGTTTGAAGTATTCAATTGACCGCGAAGGAAGAGATTGGCGCAAAACAATTACATCGTCCCAGTGGTTGTTTTGTTTTTATGCCCGTTAGTGAGTCGTTCCTGTTTACCACAGGGAGTTCTCCAATTTCTTGATTTTCGATGTTACCGGAAGCATATCCAGCCTCTTCTGAGCTTCTGGGTTCCTGCGGCCACTGCGTCAGCCTTATCTCTTGTGTTGGGGAGGCCTCCTCCTTCCGGAGGCATGTCGCTGTTTGTTCGCTATCCAAGCGCAATGTTTTGACGTGGCCACCATGTTTTTCAATCTGGATTTCTCTTGCTATCTCGGCTGGTTGTCCCTGAGCTGAGATTTGTATCTTAAGGGTTCCTTTCGGAGCCAACTCTGAATATTGAAACGGGGGGAGATCCATTTAGGAATGAATATGGATAGGCAGGGGTTTGCAGGGGGCTCTTTGCACTTGGCGAAATTAACAGAGAATTATGTATCTGAGACACGGCTAAGCGAAATCCTTCTGAAGCGTGGTGAGGGAAAGATAAAACTACATGAACCCTGATAAGAAGCACGGTTTTGTAGCCAATGCCTGAGCTGATATCCCTGTCATGTGTAAATAGTCTTTAAATCACCGAAAGCATTCCCAGTTGCAAGCAAAAACCCTTCAAAGGTCTATGCAGGACTGATAAAGTATGGCTCATACTGGGTTATATATATATATACTTTAACACAGATCCCTTTTTCAAATTTTTTTTTATATTTACACATTGCAATGCATACCCAGCCAGGACTTCTACATTAGAACTGAAAACAGAACTTCATTGTTATGTAATCTCCCCAAGTCCCATTTTCCCATGTTGACAATTGTTTTTGTTAATTCTTGCAGACCAGCATCTGTTAGGGTAATTAATTATCAGACTGTTTACAGCAAAGAGATGGGAAGGACTACTTGATTTTGCAGAGATTAAGAAATCACAAATAGCAGAGAGCTTGTTTCTATTGGGTGCAATTGTTTCGTTTATGCATTGTAATGACGGTTTCATTGTACATTTTCCCTGCCACAAAACAAAGGGTGTCCAGTGCTATATAATAGCTGTTTAATTGTTTATATTGATGGATTGTTTAACTATAGAGCTAATCTTAATCCCAGTTATTTTGCCAGCAAAGGATCACAACTCAACCATAAAAGCACAGAGAGTGTAGTTGAAGAAGACAGTGGTAATATTCATATTGCAGTTTAGGATCTCATTTGGAAGGATGAAGGTGGGGTTTGTGATGGAAATAGGTATTTTTTTTATTTACCAATGGGGACATTTTGGGAGTAATCCCTGGCACCCGTACATGGCATTTGTCCTGAAATGTTCCAGAAAATGCCGACAGGCTGTAAAATATTTAATGATAAATTAAATGGGAAAAAAATTAGCAGTATACCGAGGAAAGCAGCAATGTCGTTAAAAGGCTGCACGCTTCCAGCCAGATTGTATTGTTTGCATGCAGATAATTATACTTTCTGCCAGTATTTCCGACTGAAATTAAATTGAGTTAAATTAAATGGATCGATTTCCTTCACAGCTGATGGGAAACAATGGTGTTAAACAAGTGTTTTAAACCAGCTTGTGCCCAGTGCCTGGGAGCTGTAGGCTGAAAAGCCTGAACCACTCTGAAAGACACGTTTCCGTGGGGATGTGTAGCTGGTGTTTATATTCCAACAGTGCATGGACACGCCCCCAGTGTGGGTGTGTTGATTAAGGTCCCTACTTAAGCAGGGTGAACGCTAAGGATGCAGTGGGGCTTTCCCTTAAAAATGTCGCACCCCTGGCCTTTCGGATCATTCTCTCTTCCTACTGGGAGGTATCGTGTCACACGCATTCAGCAGGAAGTGCATTTTTTCATTCTTTTCCTGACAACTGTGACACGCATGAATTGATAACATAAGTTGGCAATGGTGGTCCTTTCAAGCAACACGCCCACCCCATTCCCCAAAATGCACACCCTCCAACCCCTGGCTTACAACAGAATTACTAGCAGCAGTTTACAATTAGAACTTTAGACTGTGCGCGCGAGGAGGACATGGGCGGTGGGTGAGTACAGGGAGAATGAAGGATAACCCAAAACCCTTTCATCTGAGCTGCGCCATTACTTTCCGACTCCAGCTACAGTGGGATTCCTGAGTATCCGACTGTGACCCATGGAAGAGAAAATAAACAGTGGGGCTCTGGATACTGTATCATTATCACAACAAAGGGGAAACTTGTGAAATCCGAGGACGGGGACATCTGGAGCGTGTTAATCAACAGTAAATGACGGATGCGTTTTATTTTACCTTGCGACAGCTTAGCTGCCAGTGTGAGCCGCTTATTGTGTAAATTACATTACGTGCATAATTGGGCCTCGCAGCGCCTTTAAACCTGCCAGTCCATGGGCCACTAGAAAATGAGACATTTTAAAGACGCATTGTTACATTAGTAATCAATTATCCTTTTGTACTTTTCCCAAGTCAGTGCTTCAGACATTTACCCCAGCTATTCTGTGCCTATTGTTTACACTGTCAGGGCTGCAGAGACACATGTACCCCTCGTGTGGTGTACGCCTTCATTGTCCACCCCCGCTGATAATGTAAAATAGAATTCAAAGCTTATTATTTTAAGAGCCCAGAAATGCAAGAAAGTAATTCATGCAATGAATCTGCAGAAGTAGGAAGCTATTTGTCATGTCTTTCAAGTCCGACGGCCCCTGTTCCCGGGGACACACCACAGGCCTAGCAGCGGTTGGCAGGTTCGAGGACTTTGATGTTGGTTCATGGGCATTTTTTTGACTGATGGACTGGTCAGGCCTTAGCTGGGCTTTGGGTTTGTGCAGTTTTTTGTCCTTCGCCCGTCTCCTAGGCTAGAGGGGCAGGTTCTGGGGCGGCCTGCCTTCTTTCATCCCCCCCGCCCCCTGACGGGTGGCGTGCTGCCTCTCAGTGGCCAGTTGGCCGGTTGTAATTTATGTCATCCCTAGCAATTTCCTGGTACTCTCTGAAGTGCTTGGGGGGGCGGGGGGGGGGGGCGACTCTTGCCTCTTTGTCTTTATTTGGCAAAGAGTCTTGGTCTAAAGGAAGCAATTATTAAATTATGAATAAACAACGATAACAAATTACTAGGCATGCTAGACCACCATCTTGGCCTGACTTAAATGACATTTTAAAAATCTGTCCTTAAAAAAAACACAACCCGTCTAATCGATTCTCTTTATTTAACATCTTACTTGCGACATGCAACTGGTCATGACATCTTTAGGATGTCATGTGGTTCTCTTTACGAGTTCTATGACCTAGACTAGTGAACACATCCAGATCCATGAAAGCGGCTACACAGACATGTAGTTTATGTACAGGCCTATTTGAAATGGCTTTGTGCTGATGTCCTATATGTAATAAATAAATGGTGTTATTCAAATTAAGAAAATGTTTATCTTCATTAAACAGTTTGTTCAACTGTGAATGAAAAGCATGAAAAGTTTTTCAAAAATATAATTGGAATCCCAGGGAAAAATCCCAGCAAAATCAAATTTTTCTCTTTGTAATAATGACAAATTTAACGCCTAAATATGGGCGCATACTGGTTGACATTTAGGATGAAACCATTTGTAGTTTTTTCTGAAATTTTGTAAAGGTATAAATAAGGTCTTTTCAGGAGTAGGGCCAGCTTTACAGTTTTATAAGGTACTGCCTTTAGGAATTACGTTCGTCGTTTTTGCTAGCAAGGAAATTGGCTTCTTCAACTTCAAACGTTTTTTCAATTTATATTAAAAATTAAATAAAAAAAACAAAAAAACAAAAAAACGAATGATTTTGATAAATGTTTGTAAATGATCAGATGTGTACGTTACTAAGGATTTTTTAGATTAATACATTTTTAAAAATGTTTTAGCACTTCCATTTTAAAAGCACAATTGCACATAAATACATTACATATTTTTTTCCATTTAATGTATTCTTGGAACTTGCTTTTCACATATTTAGAAAAGCAAGTTCCAAGAATACATTAAATGGAAAAAAATAAATAAATAGCTCAGCCCCTTTCTATAGCATTCGGAAGGATATTCAAAGATTTTAAGATGAGAGTTTAAGCCGAAATTGGCCTTCCTGCCATACTAGCACTGGAATGAGCGACAATTGAGAAGATTACAAACACAGCGGGTCACTGTGTTCAGCTGAGCTCCAACCTGCAAGTGCCCTGGTGTTCTGGCCTAAAAGGATCGGGATATAACTGGCAATGAAACAGGGCAGCCGTTAAAAGCCACAATTTAAATCAGCCACTCTGGAGGAAGGCAAAGTCATTTATGACTCTTATTTTCATTGAGCCGCATATCCCCACTCTCTCCTTTATTAATACACCTCCATCTGCCAACAATTGTTAAAACAAAAACGCTGAATGACACTTAAAGTAAATACTGAATTTAAATGTGCACCTGTTTATGAATACTCCAAGACGACTAAGATGCATTCAATAATTCATTGAGATTAATGCCACATTTATCATTTTTTAAGAAGTTGCATGGAGAGTTTATCAATAGTATATAGTATATCAATTAAAAACAATACATGTTAACTCACAGAGCAAGCCTAGATGGTCTTTATGTCAAATGCAGTCAGGCAACTGTAAGCAATAACCATCTTAGTTTGTCTCTCTTCATGCGTATCTTGTGTGGTTTCACCCGTTAGTCCAGAGGGACAAACTCAGTCTGCCATTTACCACTCTGATTTCATCCTCTTCTAGATGCCCCCTCCAGGGCCTTTGCCCAGAGAACACTCAAACCTAGCCCCTGTCCCTCATTTTAAAGACAAGAGGCACTAAATAAGTGGTTTCAAGCTGTTCTCAAAACATGTACAAACATGTATGCATACATGTATGTAGATATTTTGTTATATATCATTAACAAATGGGATGTATCAAAACTACCTGTAACCCTAATGGGTTTAGACTAGGGCTGGGACCAGATCAAAACTTTGACAGCTTTGCTAAATCAGATTTAATAAAATCGCATTTAATATTGTTTTCTTCTTTTTGTATGTATTTTATTACTTGCGAAATCTTGGAAAACCCACCAAGGTGCATGCAGCCTATGTACGATGTGGGCCTTTTGACACAAGGAAAGAAACTCATAGTGGAAATGACAATGAAATATAAAGATATAATGGAGAGCACTTTTAGAAACATTCAACATTTAAAGTTGAGAAATCAATTAAATCTATGCCCAACATTGCATTGGTGATAACTTCCGAACCATTCAGCTGGGTTTTACATGAAATACTCAGTTAGTATGAGTACAATGTCTGACAGCCCTCAAAATGTTAGAGAGGATTAATTCCCATTCAATAACAAAAACGGATCCAAGCGGAAAATATCTGACATCCATGTCAAGTGCCTGAAGCTGAAGTTCACTGGAGAGTTTTATAGGTCAATGAATGTCAACTTGTGGAGAACAGTGTCTGTACAACACTGTAATCGCCGTGGAGTCAGTTCACACAAATGACCAGCACAGCCCTTTACACCATTTAATCAGACATGGAACTTCAATTTAAAATTAAATGCACAAAATAAATTGGATTTGTCGGAATAATCTTTAAAAAAAAAATTCTAATTAATTAATAATTTATTTTCTAAATTAAACTATTTTGTTCCAGTGGTAGATACCAATGAAAAAAATATTATCTATATTTTAATGATCATTTCATATTTATCTGAATTCTAAAATGAACTTCTATCATTTGTTTATTAACATTATTGATGTCTACAAAATACAATACAAAAATGATGTCTACAATTCACAGATATTTTAGAGCAACCACTTAGCCTAAACATGTTATTACTTTTTTAATAAATTGTTTAAGAAAAATACAACATAGTCAACAACATCCTGAAAAAAGTCAACATATAGGTAACATACTTTTTTTTTTAAATCCTTATATAACTGTATGACCCAAAAAACATATTTTGAGAATGTGGGATTCGTGACCAACTCTTACATTAGTATCTGATAAAGCTACATGTCTGCCATAATGGCAAGGGGACCTTGCACATGCAGAAGTGTTTTAATATTTCACATATCTCTTTGTAAGCCGTGTGGACTACTACATCTACAAAATGCTTTGCAAATTAACATTCAGTCAATAAAATATGTAAAAATATGCAAAAATGAACCACAAATATTTAAGTTATTCTACATTATATATATATATATATATCGGTAAAAGTGGCAACACTATTATCTATTTGGCATTTTAAATTTTATTAAATAAAAATCATAGAAGTAGGCTACCATTCTGGTAACCTGCAGTCTCTGAGCAAGACTGGATTCAAGGAGAACGTTGTTACTTTAGTATATGATCTATTTTAAATTTAATTTAATTAATTAAAATAACCGAAGTATTTAACATAAACGTGTTCTGGAAAGTCGGATTTGGACGATCGAACTAGTCGTTTTAAATGTAGGCTACGGTGCCGCAAAATAGTTACGTTTGATTTAGTCTTTAATATGTTATTTTTAAGCTTGTAGATTTTATTACTGTTTTTCAGCATGACCTTGAACCATATGTATCATGTATGTAATTTGAAACCCGTCGTAGTTAAAAAGACAATATTTTTTCACATAACTATCATCGAACCCCCGACAACTTCGTCGACACACGGTCTTTCAGGTCTGTTATAAAAATCTTCAAAATGTTAAATTCAGCTTCACCTGTGACAGATCACGTGGGTTTGCCTATAAAAGCCGTCCCACATTAGTCAGACACTGACACTAGTTCCCTAGTTTAATCATTCAGGGATTTGGCAAGACTCACGCTGTGAAATAAACATAGCCATATTATTTACTGTTCTTGGCGTAACAACGCTCGGAAAGAAAGGCGATAGATGCTTTATAGAACTGTATCGGGTTCTAGGGCCCCTCGGGCTAAGGGTACGTTGTGTGTTGTGGCGCGTATTCCTAAAATGGCCAATCATCATTCAGTTTGTATGACTATAACACCGGGAATCAGTGATTAATAATACAGACGTTTTATGTGGAACAACTCTCCAAACTTGGACCACAGTTGAAGCGGCTATTTTTAATTCCTTCAGAGTTGTTTCTGAGCTGGGCGGGGCGGGGGGCGTTATCCTTATTCTGAAAATTGCGCGAACCAGCAGGCGTCCCGACTCACATCAGTTAGAGTTAAATTGTAAATATGTGGATTTGTTAAACAATGGGGACACTGAGACATTGGTATAGGTTAGATATAACCGAGACTGTGGCTCAGTTAAAGGCTTCAATTAGGACACTGTCGGGCCCGAGTCGGAAGGTTTGTAAAAGTGTTCAGGTGTCGAGGAGTGTTCAGTGTAAATGTGTTCAGGAGTTTTTGCAAAATCAATTTCATATTCCTATACTGTACAGTAGATGGACAGACCTAATAAACGAAGTGTCCACAAGTTGTGGTTTTTTGGATTCAAGTATGCTAAAACATCTAGGGATTACTTTTTCGAAAGTTCTCCTTTTTGTATGAACCTTTGGGTGATATAAAGCCCTGCTCATAACTAAAACAACACCACGAACCACAGAGTACACATTTCAAAGAATATCTCCTAGTTTTATAGTGTTTACACTGGCAACAGGTAGCGACCGCAGCGCTGGGTAGAAACTTGTGCCTGATCATTCATCATTCTGTTCTCCGCGTCTCTGTCCTGTCAGAATTCGATGTGCATCTTCGACGGTCGGCAGAAATATGTATAAGTGTCTTCCTGAAATTTCTGTGGAAAAAAATAATTTTATTTAAAAAAAACAACAACAAAAAAAACTTATAGAAGCCTCCCAGTGGATTCACAACTTTATTATTTACACTTCGAAGGAATAATTTAATTATGGATTGTACATTTTGATTTCTGACTTTGAACTCTTAGAAAGTGATTTCCAGCGTTAAATTCGAGAAAGAGAAATGATTACATGCTCAGAGTATAGTTTTTATTGACGTGTTTATCGTTGTTTTGGGAAAGCAGAATCCTCTAAACATTGTTCTGATAATCTTAAGGAAATCATTTATTATGCAGATATTTTATCTATTATATCCAAACTTTTTGATGATTTCATCTGAAATCTTTTTTAATCTGAAATTGAATGTATAGGCCTAGATTTTCCCAGGTTGGCTGAAAAACAAGCGCTGTGAACTCATCAAGTGTAATCAGAAAAGGGCAACTGGAAACGAGCCCTAGCCATTATCCTTTGTAAATTAGAAAAATAAAGACTAATGTATTCTTGATTTTTTTTTTAAATAAATCATTTAAATTAGCTTTTATTTAATAGTGGGTTGGAAATTTGAATAACTAATACATTTTGATGGCTTAAAGTATTGATAATATATTCCATTTTTAGAATGACAGTTACATAATGATGAGAAATATATCTCATTTGAACAATTGTTTCTAAAGGTCTTTGATAAATATATTAACATATTGATTTAAAAAAAGACTATCATTCTGGAAATAGACGAATATCAGTGCGTTTTCTCTGCAAAACTCATAACTGATAAATACATGTATTGTTCTACAGGCTGCGATGTATAGAATTCTATAAATTCTATTTTTCTATATAAATTCTGAGCAGAGCTCAGCATAAAACAGCGTCCTCTACCACCAAACGGTTATCCTTATGTCCACAAGGACCACTTGTTCCAGGAAACTAACACCACCACCACCACCAAAACAAAAGATTTAACGAAATTTTGCAACAGTCTGCTGTCAGGCATGTTCGTGGTCATCCGACATGCAAGCCGCATCAAAGTGTCTGGTGCAGAGTGCCATGTTTTCAGATGGGACCTCTGATACGAAAGCATTCATCTCCATTGGGTGGAACGAAGCACGGAGTGATCAAGGCACGCTATAGCTTTTCTGCTTCATCTCTGTGGGTAGACTAAGACTAACCGATATGGAAAATCGTTCATGTCAGCGCATGTCTCCCAAACATCCTTCACGAACGCTATTCGTGCATGTGCATGTGTCACACCCACAACGGCTCCCCGTTTCGCCAATATTTAGGAGCAGATGAACAAATAACTATCAAATGTGAAGTTTCAGTATGCTTGTCCATCCATTTCAATTGACTTGGCCAATTGGCTTTTCGTTACCATCGTCACTTTCGAAAACTAAAATATTGGCTAGCACCTAAGCAACATCATAAAATCCTTTGAGTACATTTATCAACATCCAATGTATTCTATTTTGGTGCGTGCGTGCGTGCGTGTGTGCGCGCGTATGTTTCTTGAAGACGTTACTAAATTCCTAATTAAACATAATACTTTTCTGTTTTTTTATGGTGCATGAAGACAAACATTACACAACGAACCACATAATAAAAACTATGGGCAACAAACACCAAGGTTAGAAGTCATTGGTATTCTACTGGCGATTTCCGGATAGTTTCTTTGTGCTGCTCTCCACACGCAATTAGAGCACAATAATCAGGGCAATTTCAGCAGCAGTACCTCAGTGGTACAGTGCTATGCTCCACCCGATATTCAATAACGGGATCTACATTTCGCACGGTGCATTAGCCTTGCTGTGTCTGGCGCCGTGGCCTTTTAAATTATTGTTTCATTTTGTTCCAATTGTTCAAAATAAATTAAAAAGTCTACTTAAAAGACATATCACGGACCCATAAAAATCACGATTGTATTTTAGTCAAAGGCTCAAATAAATTCCTTTAATCCTTCTCACCGCAGTCTTTTATGCTTGACATTTAAATGGTTGTTGTTGATACCTACTGGAATCCAAGGCATTTGCAGTTCTTTTAACACGACAAATGCTGTTTGACAAATGCTCTTTGGGGGAAAAACAAAAACCACTCATCTTCGTGTAACAATAACATTGTCTAAGTGCCTAATCGGCTCCCCCACTCACTTTAATCTCCTTCTACTTAAAGACATTCGTGTTTGTGTATCATACTGTGTGGATATCTTTGCTTTTAAGTCATAAATCTAAATATGCAACAAAGTGAATTGAGTTTTTCCCGCCTCTGTTTGTGGAAAGGATGTTTTGGTGATTCATGACTACTCATGCAAACGGGAGCAACCCCTCGTGCTGCCGGCTCGTTTTCTGCTTCCGGATGTTCGTAAAACAGTGGTTTTGATCGAAAAAATGTTTTCGTGTTTCTATCCTGTTTTACATCGCTCGGTCTCCGTTACTCTCGAGTCACGCACTCGTGCATGCAATGGTCGGAAATAGGGCAATAACAGGTGTTAAATGACGGTCTATTTCGGGACCTAAAAGGGCCTGAATAAATTGCATTGGTGTCCGGCTTAGTAATAAATGTTAGAAAAATAAATACGCTGATAGAAGGAATGAACAGTGAGACAATGAGTCAGTTACACACTCTAAAGTATGAACAGTGAGACAATGAGTCAGTTACACACTCTAAAGTATGAATACTGAGACAATGAGTCAGTTACACTCTTTAAATTATGAATAGTGAGACAATGAGTCAGTTACACACTCTAAAGTATGAACAGTGAGACAATGAGTCAGTTACACACTCTAAAGTATG